>CM041200.1:5646860-5924360 GCA_023078555.1 Ulva prolifera | reverse complement strand
AGGCAACCAGCCAGTGGCGGGCAACCAGCCTCCCGGCGTTGTCGACCTCGGTCGAGTCGACGAGGTCCTCTTCGAGGTGTGCCTGTCCCTGATCACTTCGTCTGCTCTCCGAGTGCTGACTATCTGGTGATCATGATTGGTGTCATGTGGCCAGGTCCCTGAGGGCTCCGACGTATCCGAAGAAGACTACGGAGACGACTGTCACAATGCATGAGCCTGCGGGCAGCAGTGTGGTGACAGGTGCACCCATGCACGGACGATCCGCGGATCTAGTGCAGGGGTAAGCCGCCAGCTGAGATTGTCTCGATGTAGTGAGAGAGATCCCGCGAGGGTTTCCCGCCGTAACCTTGAGTGTTCAGTGTGCATATAAGCATGTGCACACTGAGATCTGTAACCTGTCTTACAACTGTTTCACGGTACTAGCTGTATCCTGATTCTTCCCCGCATTCCTCGGTTCTACCTCTGTGCGCAGCAGGTATGGAATGCTGGCTGCCTGACTTGACCTAAGACTGCGCCTCTGACCTGCAGATGAGAGCGTTTCTGACATGGTGTCGGTGAATGTTAGCGTTATGTCGGTTTATGGTCTTGTTCAGGAAGCCGTCGGTCAATATCTGTGCGCAGACACGGCGGGCATTCCACTGTTCTGCCGGCGCTTAGACTGCGGTCAAAAGCGCAGGCATCATTTAGCTTTCACGTAGTATATTGTTGTTAGACACAATTCGAGAAGCTTGTTTTAATGATCAGCGCTGAGAAAAGCGAACGGGTTGCCTTATTTTTCTCAACCTGTCTGCTTGCGAGTATACCCATCGTGTCAAGACGCGTGTTAGTCTCATCGAGTGTGCACAGGGGTTAATGCGCGTGCCTGAGCTGGTAAGCATGCTGACTGTGCATGACGACGTGGAGGGGAGCGTACCTTGCCAACGCGTAAAGTCGCGCGGCAGAAATGAAAGTAAGAACTGAACCGGTGACCTCTAGAGTACACACGACATGCTCTAACCACTGGGGCTCACCTGAAGCAACGAGTCCTTTGTTAGATGACTCCTCCCTTGATTATGTCATCTATATTCTTGGATCCCCAGATATGGATATCCCACAACACATCGGTTAGTTGCTGCGCGCAACAAACAACCGTCTGTTCCTACTGCAGGATGTCTCTTTCTAACGCCAACTCTAACGCCAACTCTCCTCGCGAGGAGAGGCGTGACGATGTTGACCAGCAGCCTCTCGTCGACAGGGACGCTGACCAGCAGCTCCCTGACGGAGAACAGCCCGCGGGTATGTTGCTCCGGGGCGGACGAATTGTCTGGCCACGACCCTCTTCCCATACTGGGCAGAGCAGCCAGCAGGTGCCCTTTTCCTCTCATGTTGTGAACGACCCTGGTCACACTGAGTCTTTCATATCACTCGAAACGTTGACCGAGGCGCTGCGTGCATCTCGGGGACGTAGCGAACCTGATTGACGAAAGGAAAACTCCCTGATTGGAATTTTAAAACTGAAAGTTTCGTTGCGTACGAACAAAAGGTCTTTTTGTGGTTAGGCCAATTTGAGTTAGATCTGTCACAATGCATGAGCCTGCGGGCAGCAGTGTGGTGACAGGTGCACCCATGCACGAACGATCCGCGGATCTAGTGTAGGGGTAAGCCGCCAGCTAGGATCGTCTCGATGTAGTGAGAGAGATCGTGCGAGGGTTTCCCGCCGTAACCTTGAGTGTTGAGTGTTCAGTGTGCATATAAGCATGTGCACACTGAGATCTGTAACCATTCTCATTACTGTCTTACGGTATTAGCACTCTCCTTTCAGCATCTCTCGGTTCTACCTCTGTGCGCAGCAGGTACGAGATGTTGGCTGTCCTGATCTGACCTGAATGAGGACTGCGCGTCCGCCCTGCACAAAGATAGCTTTTCTGACAAGATCATCTATTGCAGCACGCACCGTCTGCGGACGAACAGCGTGTTCATGCATGCTAGGGCGAGGACACAGGTCCTGATGTCTTTGCCTGACGCGGATAGGACGACTGTCTATCGCATGTCACACCTGTGTGAAGCATGGTCTTACTTGACTGCAAAGTACAGACCAAGCACTAAAGCCGAAATCCACAGATTGTGGAGTCGGTTTAATTCTTTGTCACAAAACAATAGAGATGTTGTGACATATTGTGGTGATGTGATGAGTGTTTACACTCACCTGGAAGCACTAGATGCTGATGTGGGGGGAGCTGAGGTCCCATATGATGCATACTTGCTGGAACCTGCTTTTCTTGCGCATTTGTCTTTCCATCAGTCGAATTGGGTTCTCAAGCGCATGCAATCCAACGCTGATTTTTATGGTCATTTGAATCTTGATGTCGATTCTGAGCCGCTGGGAAATCGGTGTCACGGCTGCAGAATTGGCAAAGTGCCTGCGGGTAAATTTTCTGCCAATGATCGTGAGCTCATGGGTCAGGCCAAGTGGCCTGGTGAGCAACTGCACGCCGATTTAGCTGGTCCTGTCTCTCCGGTAGGAATTGGTGGGGTGAAATATGTTTTGTTTGTGATGTGTGCCTTTACCCGTTATACTTTCGTGGTCGGTCTGCGCAAGAAGAGTGAGGCTGCGGCCATGATCTCTTATATTATTGAACGCATTCGGGTGAATGTGGTGAAGCCAGGTGAACCGGGTGTGCGCATCCTACACACGACAAAGGGGGAGAGTTCATGGTCGCGGCCTTAAAACTCTACCTCCAGCGTCGTGGCATCACTCACCGCTTAACCCCCACATCTGATCATCGCTGTAACGGCATGATCGAGAGGAGGATCGGAGTGGCCTTTGAGTCACTCCGTGCTGTGCTGCTCGCGAGCGGCCTGCCTCTGTTCCTGTGGATCAAATGCCTCGCCAGTGTTGTCCATGGTCACAATCTCACGCCGTCGTCGGCATTGTACCATGACAAATTGGCGAACATCCTCAAGGGCCTGAAAGGTCAGCATGCTGTCAACGCATCTGCGGATGTTGACGAAGCTGAGAAAAGCCTGGGGAAGGGAAAGCGCATGAAAAAGGCCGCGCGCAATAAGTTGAGGGATGAGGAAAAACGCAAGTACAAGTTGCTTGCGACGACAGAGCTAGACGAGTTTTTAGTGCGGTCTTGTGATAAGGATATCATTCCTTATATGTCTTTTCTCAGAGACACCTCCGTTGAGGTGTTCCAAGATCTGCTGCGGCAGCAGCGTCCGTGGGGGGTTGAGGTGTATGCATACCCTAGGGATGACAAGCTGCGGAAGTTGTCCCAAAAGGGTGTCCTTGCATACTGGGTTGGGGCTGGGCTGGGCCCCAGCATGCAGCGTGTGTACGCCCAAGATGTTCCTGGGGGTAGGGTTTTTGTTGTGCGCGAGGTTGTGTGCACTGCGGATCAGATGATCCGCCACGTACGCAAGTACGATGCGTCCGCCGTTGTGGACAAGAGAGAGCCTAAGGAGTTTGCGAACTCCTATACGGTTGCTTTCGAGGGGGACGATGAGGGTGAGCGTGTGACTGATGCTGATGTCCCTCCTTTCGCGGCATAACACACGTATGACGGGGGAGTGTTGCTTCGTCTGCGTGACCAGCTTCACACCCCCCCTGGTCATGGTAGGGTTCCTGTCATGGAAATGACGTTCCGGCAGGACAACCCTAAGCCTAGTCCTGCTGTGTACTCTCCGCGATTTGGAGCTGGCTCCTCTGCGGAGATAATCCGACGTGACCCTTCTCAGGCCACACCGGAAATAGCCAGATCAGCCTTGCATCGCACGCGTGCGGCATCCAGAGCTGCTGCTCACCCTGACGTCCCTGTCCCCCCTCGTGTGCGCGGCGAAGTGCATCATCCTGTCGCCATGCCCTCCCGCACTGCGCAGTATATGGTCACGCGCAATGCTGTGCTGCACGACCCTGGTGTAGAAGCTGCATTTCCTATCCAAGTGTCCGTCAGTGCGTCTGACGATGACATGGATGAGGACGGCTCTAGTCCTGGCATCTATGACGACGATGATGAACAGCGCATGGACTACACCGTCTCAGATGATGAATGGGCTGCGGCCCATCAGAATCTGGAGGCTCAGCGGGTCCGTTCCGGGAGTAATTCGGCAGCGGCCTCAGCATCTGGCGCGGGGGCAGTTGCTCAGCCCCTGCGAGGAGCCGAGGCGCCGAGGCCCTTCTGGGAGGATGAGCCAGATGAGGTGGAGACCGGGTCCGAATTAGGGGGAGAGGACCCGGACCCCTCAGCCGCAGTTGGGGTTGATTTGCCTGACGAGGTGAGGGCCATTCCAGCTGCCTTACCTCGTATAAAAATCAATCCTCTTGTACGCAGACGCCTTGTTCCACTCGCTGCGGATGTAGCAGCTGTGCACTTGCAAGAACCTGCGGGTTCTGACATTGCTAGTAGTGAAACAGAAGCTGTTATTGACGCTCCGGGCTGCAGCCAGGACACATCAGCCGCGGCTGACTGTGGAGTGTCCTGTGCAGGCCTGAAGCATCAGCATGTGGAGACTGGTGAGCAGCAGAGTGCTCAGCGTCGTGGGTCGCGCAGAGCAGCTGCTGCTAGGAAGCAGAAGCCTTCCGACCCTGATCTGCCTTCTATGAAGGAAGGACTCGCGGGTCCAGACAGGGATGCATGGCTGCGCGCCATGCAGGAGGAGGTGGAAGCACTGGGTGAGCACGGAACCTTCGGGTTGTGCTATCTGCCTGCGGGTAAGAAAGCTATCTCGGGCAAGTGGGTTTTCAAGATCAAGCGCGGACCCGCTGGTGAGATTCAGCGGTACAAGGCACGATATGTAGCTCGTGGTTTTTCTCAGGTAGAAGGAGTTGATTTCTTCGAGACCTGATCCCCTGTCGGTAGTTATGCGACACTGCGTGTGTTACTGTCTATAGCTGCTCAGGAGGACTTGGAGATTAGGCATATAGATATACAGTGTGCTTTTCTGAACGGTGACCTGGAGGAAGAGGTTTTCGTTGAACAGCCCCCGTACTTTACAGACGGGACAGCACGTGTATGGAAATTGCATTAAACTCTGTATGGCCTGAAGCAAGCCGCTCGCGAGTGGCATAAAGCTTTAGTAAAGGTCTTGGCTGAACCGGGATTTGTGTGCGCACAGAGTGATCCCGGACTGTATGTCAGTAAAACCAGTCACTGCTTAATTTTCTGTGGGTGGATGATTTGTTCATTTTTAGTTGCTCTGCGGGACTGCAAGAAATCATCAGTGTCATTCTCACAAAATTCGAAGGTAGAGACCTAGGTGACCTGTCTTGGGCACTTGGCACTGAGATCACGCGTGATCGGAAGGCCAAAACAATCACAATGACACAACGTACCAACATCCAGAACCTGCTGGAAAAGTACAGCATGTCTGAGTGTCGTAAATCTCCCACTCCATTAGTGCCGCGGCAACAGCTAAGGAGTGCGAAAGAGCATCCTGACCTGGAGAAAGCCAGTGCTGCTGAGCATTCCAGGTTCATGAGTGCTGTAGGAAGCATCCAGTATATTGCAGGAGTGACACGACCTGACCTGAGCTATGTGGCACATGCCCTGGCCCGGCACATGTCTAGTAGTTTGAAGGAACATTGGTCTACCGTGCAACATGTTCTGAGATACCTGCAGTCCACAAAGAACTTAGGAATAAAATTTGTAGGCTCTGAGGGACACGGGTGTTTGTTAGAGGCTTTTTCAGATGCAGACTTTGCGAATTCTGCGGATCTGAAAAGCGTATCTGGCATGATTATTCGAATGTATGGGAACTCTGTTCTCTGGCGTTCGAAGAAGCAGAGTATAGTGGCTGGGGATACAACAGAGGCTGAGCTCATCGCGATGAGCTCAACAGCCAACGAGTTGATGTGGGTGAAGCAGTTGCTTCTCGATTTGAAACTCGTCCCACATAAGCCAACTCTGTGGGGTGATAATAAAAGTGCCAATATCTTGGCTGTGAATGCTGTGTCCACTGACAGATCCAAGCACATTCGTGTGCGGCACTTGCGAGTGCGGGAATATGTCCAGATGGATGAACTTAAGGTAGCATGGGTAGGCACTGTTGATCAGTTAGCGGATGTGCTTACTAAAGTGCTGCCCGGACCTGCTTTGCTAGAAGTTCGTAATAAACTCCAGCTGTCAGAAAGTCTATCCTTCGTCAGGTCAGACGCGCAGTCTTATGTCAAGTCAGGAGGCCAGCATCTCATATTTGCTGCGCACAGAGGTAGAACCGGAGAGATGCTGAGGGGAGACAAGATACAACTAGTACTGTGAAACAGTGAAGAGAATGGTTACAGATCTCAGTGTGCACATGCTTATATGCACACTGAACACACAAAGTTACGGCGGGAAACCCTCGCGGGATCTCTCTCACTACTTCGAGACAATCTCGGCTGGCGGCTTACCCCTGCACTGGATCCGCGGATCGTCCGTGCATGGGTGCACCTGTCACCACACTGCTGCCCGCAGGCTCATGCATTGTGACACCAGCTAGTGGAGACGTAGCAGGGTTTATGGGGGAGTGTCACAATGCATGAGCCTGCGGGCAGCAGTGTGGTGACAGGTGCACCCATGCACGGACGATCCGCGGATCCAGTGCAGGGGTAAGCCGCCAGCCGAGATTGTCTCGATGTAGTGAGAGAGATCCCGCGAGGGTTTCCCGCCGTAACCTTGAGTGTTCAGTGTGCATATAGGCATGTGCACACTGAGATCTGTAACCATTCTTCTTACTGTTTCACGGTATTAGCATCTCCCTCTTACAGTGTTCCTCGGTTCTACCTCTGTGCGCAGCAGGTATGGAACACTGGCCTCCTGACCTGATCTGTACTAAAAGACTGCGCGTCTGACCTGACAAGATAGAGCGTTTCTGACAATCCCACTTGTCAGCGCGCTCTGCACAGCGTCGCGATGAGCCTGTCGCTCCTGCTGTTGTTTTGGCACCCCACGCGGACACACTGGCGCTCGTGCCCCTCTCGGTCCCGGTCGTGCGCTGCGAGCACGAGGAACGGCTCCAGCATGGTCTCACCGGGCCCCCCCGCCAGCAAGAGCATTGCGCTGCGCCGCACTGCGACGCTCCTCGATGTATGCGCCACCGATGTCCTTGCCGTTCTCAAGCTCGGTCGCGGACGGCGGTCAGTGCGCAGGAAGAAGGGAGGGTCGGCTTGTTGGTCCCCTGTTGTGAAAGTGCCTCGTAGCGCACAAGGCAGGTGCACATGCGAATGCACGCACGGGGTGACACGTGGCAGTCACCAGCCCGCGAATGAGAAGACACATTCCAGCTCTCTGTATAGGTCGAACAAGGTCATGGTTCAAGTATCTGACTCAGATACTGACCATGTAGGTGTGATCCCAGATCTCAGGCGTCATGTGCTAAGTACTCCGCACACATACTTAACATTTCGCCCAACTAAACTTACGGTATGACGCTTCCACTCGCGCTTGCATTCGAACAGGTATCGATGAGTAACCACGATCACATGGGCCCATCATAACGTAAGCACCACATGACGCCTGTGATCGCTCTAACATGACCTCTCGTGTGCACAACTTCCCACAGGACATTCCAAACACTCGACGCGCTCCGAGAGAACTTCCACCTGTGCCTCATGAGCTCGCACACGCTCGCTCCCGTGAAGGGGGGAGGTGTTGTGAAAGTGCCTCGTAGCGCACAAGGCAGGTGCACATGCGAATGCACGCACGGGGTGACACGTGGCAGTCACCAGCCCGCGAATGAGAAGACACATTCCAGCTCTCTGTATAGGTCGAACAAGGTCATGGTTCAAGTATCTGACTCAGATACTGACCATGCAGGTGTGATCCCAGATCTCAGGCGTCATGTGCTAAGTACTCCGCACACATACTTAACATTTCGCCCAACTAAACTTACGGTATGACGCTTTCACTCGCGCTTGCATTCGAACATCCCCTTCTTCTTGTTCCGGCGGATGATGGCCTTGTTCCGGCGATCGATGCGGCACCGATGGCAGAGGCCGCCGGTGATCTGGCTGCCTTGGCCCTCGCGGAATTCCTTCACGCTGCGACTCCCGTGGCAGGATGTGCACAGGCGGACGTCTTCATCCGTGCCCTTCACGCGCATGTCCCCCTTCAGTTGGTCGGTGCATGCATGCAGTTTGAAGTTCGCCGTCTCTGTGCATGCCAGATTCAAGCAGCCTTGGACCAGGCACATCCTCGTCTCCGCGAAGAGCTTCTTCACGGCCTTTGTCATGTTGCTGAAGCGCGCCGGCATGGTCGGGATCACCCCGCCCAGCACGTCGCGCACTTCCTGCAGCAACTCCTCACCGCTGTTGTGCGCCCAGCGCGTGACGCAGTCCGTCTCAAAGACGGGGTCGCCCTGGGGCACCCGCATCCCATTCTCCGGTCGCGGGATGCTTGGTGAGCGTGTGCACGTGGTACTGCCTGTTCGACAGCACGCCGAGCGCCGCCCGGTGCGACAGATGCAGGTGCAGCGTCTCCCCGGCAGCCGTGATGGTCTATGCCGGGGTGCCCTCAGGCTCTCCGGAAGCGGCCTCTGCAACGGGGGGCGGCACGAGCGACGACATGCCGGCGTCCGTGGCCCCGTCTGCGCCGCCCTCGGCGGCAGGCGCCGGCTGCTCCTCAACGCTCCTAAGCTCTTCCTCCAGCGCGTCGTGAACCATCTCCTCGTCGGCGGTCTCAAGATCGCCGAGGTGCATGGTGCTCTGCATGAGCTCTGCGAGCTCACCGTCGCGGTCCTGCTCCGTGTCATCCATCGGCCCCGCATCTTCACCGTCGGAGTCCAGCATCTCCACGTCTGCGGTGTCTGAGGCGCTGTCCGAGGTGGCGTCATCCCCGTCTTCGCCAAACGGTCCGTGCGGGAAGTCGATCTCGACGTCCTCGACAGTCGTGCGCGGAGGTGTTAGCGCCGCCCTCCGCTTCTCGACAGTGAGCCCCGCCTTGTCAAAACGCCGGTGACAGCCAGGGCGCCCTTCAGCCACTTGTCCGTGACGCTGCGCGCCGTGGCCACCGCACGCGTGAGCTTGCCGACCACCTCATCGGCGCGCTCTGCATCACCTCGCCACAGTCAGAAGCGTGGAATCAGACCCTTTGCCCCCACAGACATTCAACACAACACCACACACATGCAGAGGTGCGGCACAGCAAAGGGACCGGCCGAAACACAGAACAGAAACGCACACATGCAGAGATGCGGCAGAGCAGGCGGACACGCCGAACACAGCAGAGAAACACAAACATGCAGAGATGCGGCAGAGCGGGAGGACACACAGAAACTAGCTGATGGCATATAGTATACATCATCCTGGTGCGATGATCCCGACAGCAGGCGTAGCGGTGATCAGGCCGGTCGGGCGGGCTGGTGGTGCACATGCGTACCGAGCGGTACGTTGCTGTACACAGGCTGGTCAGCACTTGGCTAAATGGCCACACAGACAGCCATTTGGCATGCCATAAAGTTATTTGTAACGACAACACAATGTGGGTGGTCATAGGGGCAGTGCAGCGGGCATTGCCTGCTTTGCGCTTTTACCTGCGCAGGCATGCGTTGGTACGTCGTCGTAAAGTGGTCCCTCGTCAGTGAAGGCCACCGTTAACCGTTAGGCCACCGTTAGGCCACCGTCGCCCGGCAGGTCCATGTACCGCGGCTCCGAGGTAGCAAGCACAAGCCGGTAGTGTCATCGGTAAATGGTTTGTTCCTTGAAGTAAATATTTGCCGTTTCGATTGCATTCTCTGACCATTTTACATGCAGATCTGTCAGCGAATCGGGCTGGTACGCAAGATCAAGAGAATATTCGTCCAAGGTCTCCCGGACCATTTCTTTCGATAGGAATTTGAACAGATGTACTGTGGAGCAAAAAATCAGCGGTGGGCATTCCCTTGCTGCATCCATTATTGCTTCCTCCTGCTGGCTCGGTGTGACGGACCGGTCGCATGTCAACTGTCCAACGTAGATGAGCGTCTCCATGAAGGCTGATGTTGCCCCGTTTTCCTCATCAAATTCCACTGCATATATTTCATTTTGCCGCGGCAATGCCCATCAATCACATCAGGTCTCATACCAGATCCAATTCAGTAACATACATGGATGCCTCATGCAAATTCTGGCCTGTGCATCGACCACAATGGATCTCTGCTTCCGCTGTATCGTTTTTGAATCCTGTAGGTGGTGAGGAGGCCCGGGGTCACTGGGTGCAATTTGTTCATCCATAACCATTCCTGTGGGGGTGAGTCCATATGAAAATCCAGTGCACGACGCAGTAACCTTTTCGTTCATCATGTGGGTCTCCATTGCCGTGAATCTGCCAGCTGGGTCTTTCTTCATACGTGCTATGAACATGTGATCAGGGACGACATCCTGCAACCAACACTGTTCGGCACGAACCAATATTCCAACTTAATGTCGATTTAGCAGACACCAAGCATACATCGTCCTTCACAAAGGCTGCCAGCTTCCTGATCACTTTGCGTATGGACCAGTTTGACCTGTCTCCGATTGCCTCCGCCTCCTTCTTCGTCGGATTACGCCAGGTGTTTTGTACAGAGCTGGAGACCACCCAGGTAGATTTGCACGACCACCCCAGTGTATCGCGACATGTTGTCAGGTTGATTTCTGCCACTAATCGATCGACGTCCTCGTCCGCGTCAATTTCTATGCGGCGAGCCGACTGTTCAACAGAGTACACAGCAGACTTATTGTCAGAACTGCGAGTCAGTGGATACAGACACAATAGCGCCTTTCTCAAAGTCATCGTCGAGAGCTCAATTTTGACCTGACCCAACCAACACTGTCACCAGCGGAACATGCACAACCAGAAAGTCAACGTGCGACATTGTTAGATGTGTGTCAAGATTGTGCCTCTGGTGGTGGCTGAGTCTGTGATCGCGCCTTGTTGCAGTCAGATTGTGTGCATTCGCGTCTCACAGGCAGCCTGTGGACACTCCCACTGCAGTGGCAGCATGCAATGCGCGCATCGACAGCTGTCAATGGCTGCCCCAATATGATTTGATATTGAAATTATGTAATTCGTCGTAGAAGCTGGCCATTCGCCTCCGCCCCGGCAACAAAATGTTCCATCGTGCTGGCCACGAAATCAATCACAGACGCCATTCACACTGCAATAGAGCCAACAGCCAGTGGCTCTTGTTTTAAAGCTGCCCGATTGGGCCGGCAGGAGACCTGCTCGAGCTCTACCGACGCAAACCAGTGGTAAATGCTGGTAACCGGACGCGCTTGCAAGAGTCCGCCAGAGAAAGTCATGGCTCTTCTTGCAATGCAATCAACGTGGTTGTGCTCCTTAAAGCAACAGCAGTCCATATCGACTGACCTCACAACGAGCAGCGGAGCTTTCAAACTCTCCGCTGTACTCGAACGGTGTTGCGCGGTAGCACGGTGTAAAGCGGTGCGTTCCTTGACAGAGAAATACATCTAGCTACGCGCATAGGCATCATCTGAAGACGCAAGAAACACAGTCGTGCATCACTCAACACAAGCAACAGAATGCACGTGCTTTTTGTGCAATTCCAAGTTTGGCCAAATTTACCGAGACCACCACCGCTATACAGCGAGTTCACCCATTTGTCGAAGCTGCCTGTGATTCCGGCTGCTTCCGGAACACTCTTATGCATCTCCATGCATGCCCGTGACTTGTCGTCACACCATGCCCGCGTCCTTCTCCCGATCGTTCCGACACCTGCACACGTCCACGGCCCGCGCGCCCCATGCGCTTTCCGCCCGTGTCTCGTGCTGTGGCGCACTGTGTCGTACACAGGCTACAAGCGCCTGCACTTGACAGGGTCTACGACAGCTGTCACCCTCCGCGCCCGCGACTCCGTCGCGCGTCTCGCGCCCCGCCAGGGTCCCCGCTTCGACCCGCCCCCGCACCGCGGCTTCGACCAAAAGTGTAGGCTCTTAAGTGCTTATCCTACGTCTGACACGCATCGCGGACCTCTTCCGGGCAAAGCTAGCTGCAAAGAAGAAGCCCGCGGGCGCCGTGGCAACGGCCGGGGCTGCGGCATTCCAGGTGCTGGACATGAAGCGGGCAACATCTGTGGGCGTCCTCATGAGCCGGCTCGGGCTGCCTGCTTACCGCCTTGTGCATGCCGTCTACCAGCTCGACAAGAACGTGCGCTGCCCTGTCTGTCATCATTGATGTCTTCTTCAGCACACCTGAGCCGCACAGCCGGGTGGGTGTGCGGCTGTGCGGCCTGTTCCTATTGTACTGCTTGGTTTGCCTCTGCTGTGGAGGCGCATTGCGGCATGCGTGGGGTGGCGCTCTCAGCAGCGCCGGGCATCCGCATGTCGTTCTCACTGTTGTGCGCACCAGAGTGTAAAGATATGACAGATGTGCACAAGCTGCATGTGGAGGTGGGTCGATTGAGGTTGTGCTACGGTGCAGGTGTTTGAGTCACAGGACGAGGTCGACACGATCCTGCAGTGCCTACCGACTGCCGACGAGGTGCTGAAGCTGGCGCCGTACGTTGCCGGGCAGCGGCCGCTGTCTGACCTGACGTCGGCCGAGATGTTTGTGCTGGAGCTGTCCAAGGTCCCACAGATCGAGATGCGGCTGACGACATTCCGGTACAAGTTTTCGATTCCAGAGGACATGGAGACCGCGTTCCAGATCGTGGCGATACGCAAGAAGGCGATAGCAGAGGTACGGCCGAGATCCACAAAGGGCAGGTGCCGTAGCATGTTGAGGGTGCATGCATACCCACATTGATGCAATACATTTGAGAGGGGCACATGCAGCCAGCCAGCCTTTCGTATGGCCTCTACATGTGCCAACCCCTGTGCATGTCATTACCAGGGATACAGTCCGCCCCATGCACAGTCCGTTCTTACACCAGATGCGTCACCCACGTAGGTCGCTGCAAGCAAGACGTTTGAGGCGCTGCTCGTGGCCGTGCTAGCTGTGGGTAACTACCTCAACAGTGGCACGACCAACGGTGGTGCGGCGGCGTTCAAGATGCATGCGCTGACCAAGCTGCAGGACACGAAGAGCATCGACGGCGACGAGACGCTGCTCAGCTTCCTTGCAACCACCCTCCTCGATTCTGACCTGGCGCCTCTTGCAGACGAAATCCCGTCTGCTCTGGGCACCAAGATGCAGATTGCCATGGAGGCACGGCCCTGCCCTCTGCCACACCTGCATGCAAAAGCGGTCTGTGGGCGGTGTCATGCATGCTGTGCTGCCACTGTCAGCCGGCATGCGTGGGTGGATTCTGCGTAGACTCGGAATTGTATGACATCATGGGTCGTCGAGACTGCAGCTGTGAGTGGTGAATTCCATAGTGTGCTGTCAGCATGGTGCAGACAGCAATTCTGCCAGGATTCCGCTGACACGTGTCATCTTGTGTGATGATCTGAGTCTTTTCTGCAGCATGCACTGGCAGGGACATGGCTCAGTCGGGGTGGCAGGCTGACGTGGCATCCATGTCATAGCGCACAGCGTAGTCGGCCAGGCAACTACAGCATGCCAGTGCCCGTGAACCTGCTGGCCACTCAGCGATGCGCATGTGCAGGAAGTGTCGAGCACCGTTGAGCGCACGAAGGAGCAGCTCACGGTGATCAGGGAGCAGCTCCAGGTGCTGGACGGCTCCCAGGGGATCTTCATCAAGATGCGGGTGTTCACAAGTAAGGTCGCAGTGACGACCGTCACACAGCCGGCGGCCCCACGCGAGTGTGACCCTGCTGGGGAGGATGCAGAAAGCGCTGCAGCAGGTGCTTCAAGCGGTGAGGGCGGGACTGGGGGTGAAGCTGCAGAAGAAGCTGCTGTGGAGGTGACATATGAGAAGGTGGAGCGGGTGGCACTGCTGATTACCGTGGATCGGTATATGGAGGTCATGACCAGTGAGGTCGAAGAGCTGCAACGGAGGGTGGAAACGCTCACAACGGAACGGGATGAAGTGAATGCAAGGTTTGCAAAGCTGGTGGCGAAGTATGGGGAAAGGCCAACAGCTGTGAAGGAGTCGGAGTGGTGGGGGGACCTGATCAAGTTCCTGAAGCCCTTCAGCAAGCTGCAGTCTGCGCTTGTCAAGTCTCGGACGGCTGTGAGGGAAGCTGAGGAGCGGAAACGGAATCGCCAATCTTCTCTCAGTCGCAGATAATGTTCGAATAGCATCCTATGTTGTCCGGATGAATTTTACGTAGTGATCATTCGTGTGTAGTGATTGTGTTAGTGTGTTACAGCTGCCCAGTTTTCTTCAAGCCAGCTCTCAGCTGCCGATGCATGAGACAGCGTGTATGGAGAAACTTATATGCCGCAACAGCACACGTACTTGCCTCATTTCCACAGTACACAGATGACCCTCCGATCCACCTCATGATGATCATCTTCGTGCAATTGCCAAACAGTGCACTGCATTGTCTCGTCTGCGATGGTCCAGAAGTCATTTGCTTTCTTCTCAGCTGGGGTATGTGTTGCTGTAGCTTGCAGCATCTCGACAGCTCTACATGCCGTCAGCCTCCGAATTGCAATGCACCAGACTCTCAACAATCAAGGCTTCTTAGTTTCTACTAACGCTGGAACAGGTGGTCCAGGAGGTGTGGCGAGGTCTTGCAAATGGCACTGTCCCAGGGTAGACTCTGCAGGGTCAAATTGCCTTTAATGGACGTAGGGCAACCTCAGACGCCTGTCGGCTCAACCTACGAGGCTGTGCAATTGCTGGTTTTGTGTGTATGCATCACCACTTTACCCCTGGTTGGAAGTTTGCTGGGAGACTTGGCATGCTATTCAGATTTCATGGCATGTAGTCACAGCACCGGGTCCGCTCTATACGGACCGTCTGCCAACGGCTCCTTGACAGAAGTTGGAGGAGCCTACACAGAGCAGCCTCACTTCACACAGGAGTGATTGCAGAGTTGCAGTTGGCACCTTTCTACTTTCGACCGCAGCAATATCTGCGGGCTGCCACATCTGGCCAGGTTGATTTACCTGCCTTGTTTTATGACTCTGGCCTATGCACACGGACTGACGTAAAACTCATGCCACCATCCCAAGGCGTCACAGCGTAGGCTCAGATCAATGTGTGCTTACGCTCATGGCGTCAGGTAGACCATGAGCGATCACCAGTCCGCTGCATAATTCCTGCTGGTTTGCGGACATGGCATTGTGGACGTAGCTCTGCAAACAATTGCAGTCCTCATATCATCAATACAGTGCAGGCATTACGATGTTGACTGCACCCTGGACCTTAACAACATCCTCAGCGCCGATCTAAGGAGGGTCCTCCAGTTCCGACCGCAGTCGTTTGCGGTTCGGCACTGCCTCCCATGTGATGAGGCCATCGCAGTCCACGCCTCTGCGTGCAACTTGCCTGTTTTCTGCCCTGCACTGTATTACCTTGGAGCATTCAGCTGCAGCCCCTAAGTCTTCAACAGCAGGCGCCAGCCGAGCAACTAAAATCTTGGTCTTGTCTATCTCACACAAGCATGGGAATGATTCAATCAGTACATCGACTTCGTCGGCATTCATTTTCCTTGCTTGAGTTTGGTCTATCCACCAGCTGATGAGCTTGGATTCATTGCTGGATGGAATCAGGAGGGACTCTATGAAGAAGCTGGCCAGCAAATCCACAATCTGATGAACAAATTTTCGGCCGATTCCCTTCCCTCGCAGGTGAGGTTGCACGGACAGGATGGGCATCCATGCCAGAGCAGCGTTCACCGGCACAATCAGTGCAGCAGCTACAACCGCGTTGCTGGAATTGCAGACAGCAACCTGTATACACTTTTGCCATCCTGGGAACTCAGGAGTCGCTGTTCCATCTACCATGCAGCGCAGCATGTTGACCTCTGTTCCGTGGGCTGTGGCAAACTGGCATAGGGGCCTAAAGTCTTTCAAAAACAGGTCATACATGCCTTGCCTGATTGCAGCAGCATTGGAATGCTGAGACTCAGCTATCTTTGACAACACTACCGTGTTGTTTTCTGGATCTAAGGGCCAGGTACGCTGCCCCGCTTCCAAGCAGCAGCTGTTGATCCTGGCAATCATTGTTGTGTGAGAGGCCAGCTCAGGCTGCCTTTGGATGTCGGCCACCACAGTGCGCTTGGCACGCATTGTGAATACTTGGTCCAACGTCACTGCCTCATGAGCACCTGCGGCCCTCCTACGCGGCCTAGCAGCTCCTAGCCTGTAGCAGACAGCTTACTGTTCACAACGAAATGAGCCGATGTTCAGCCACCATTGCGCGATGATGTACCTGTCTGATCCCATGACGAAAAGAGTTCGGTTGAATGCTTGTTGCCTGGTTACGGAGTTCGAGTCCGAATGCGTTACACTGCGTGCAGCTGCCAAACCATGGCAGATCAGCCACGCGCTCAACCTGCAAAGTGTTGCATCGAGCCCATGACCAACATGACGATACTGAAAACTCATTCGGCGGCCTGTGGATTCTACTATTCCGGCCCCGACCTGCTCAGTGCTCTACATCCGTCAGCATCCGCAGTCATCAGGGTCCGTAAGAATACTGAACTCTTGCTAAGAGTGACAGCATTATGTGCGGCGCGATGACGACCAGAACGCGGCATGCCGTGGTCGACTGCATAGCTCGCAAGGATACCTCTGCCTCAACCTCGAGGTGTCGACCGCGCTGCCGACACCATGGCCATGGTGCACCAATGCCCCAGCCCCGGATAACCACCTTGTAATGGGCCTCATCCATGCCAGACCACAATATTGAACGCGTGCAAGCTTGTTTCGTCGACTGGAATCTCATGCCTCCCACTTGACATTGCGTCTTCAGACACCCAGAGATGCAAGGAGAGGTGTTCATCCAGCCCCCTCGCTGCTGTTGTGCATGATCTGATCAAGAGTCTTCCGTATGCGAAACGAAACCCCAAACTATGGCAGATGCAGCTCCACCAGGACCCGTGCTGTGTCCAGTCCTCACAGTTTCTCCCTGTGGACAACTGCAGCAGGTACCAGGAGCAAGTGCTCACAGGGGCTCGCACTCAGCATCGGGCCCTTTACATCCGCCATTCAAAACAAACACACAAGGGTACTGGATTGGCGCAGGCAACACGACACCTAGCTGGCCCTGAGGTGTGCTCCCAGCCATGCGTTCTCCTGTACACCACGGACGTATACATCGTCAGCAAAATTCAATCCAACCACAGAGCACACGCAACAGCGCGCTCCCAGAGATCCCCACGCGCACCGGCCACGGCCGACCGCGTCCTACCCCGCCTAGCCCCCAACGACTCACATTCACGCTCACGGGAAGTAGTCCTGCAGCGCAACCTGCTCCACGTCGCTCTTCGCAAGCGCCGTCAGCGCGCCCACCGTCGCGGCCCCACCTGAGACGGTCGTGATCAGCGGCACCGCCTGCGCGAGCGCTTGCCGCCGCAGGTCCTTGCCGTCCCGCGCGTCCGCCTCGTCCCCTTGGCTCGTGACGATCATCATCTTGATGTCCCCGTTCAGCAGCGCGTCCCCGGCGTTGGGCCGGCCCTCGTTGATCTTGTAGATCGTCTCGCACGGCACGCCGGTCGAGCGGATCGAGTCGCCGGTGCCCTTCGTGGCCAGCAGCTTGTAGCCGAGCTTGTCTAGCGCGACGGCGACGGGCAGGATGGCCTCCTTGTCCTCGTCCTTGACGGAGATGAACACCCCGGAGCCGCTCGGTGGGAACTTCTGGCCCGCGGCAATCGCGGCCTTGGCGTACGCGAGCTCAAACGTCTTGTCGATGCCCATCACCTCTCCTGCATGCACCCGCCACTCCTTCCTGTCATACCACAACCGCAGCAACGCAATACGGGACAGTCTCCATTTGTGCAGCACAAAAACCAGGCATGTAGGGCATGTACTCACGCAACGTGAGCACAGACGCTTCGATAAGAATGTGGTCACAATGATCAAGCTCCGGGCCATCGCGTGGCGAAGGACGTGGCAGGTGACAGGCAATAGCAAGCGGGGAGGCCACACCTGTGGAACGCATTTCTGGGCCGAGCAGAAGATCAGCGCCGGGGAACTTGGAGAAGGGTAGCACGACCTCCTTCACCGCTACATGGTCCACCTGCAACACAACCCTCTTTGAGCACACCCTGCGCACACACCCGCAACATCACCACTGACAAAGCAGTCCCCCCCCCCCCCCCCCCCCCCCCCCCCCCCGCACATAAACCTCACAGCCATGCCCCGGCATCACGGTCCCATTTGTCGCCCGGGTCTGAGTGACACAGATTATCCCCCAGGAAGCACCGAATCAACCCGAGGGCGCGACCACCGCGCCGGTCGAGGGCAGATCGCCCCCACACACGCGACGCCAGCGGGCGAGGGGCCAGCGCACCTTAGGCTCCTCTGTGAAGTTGATGTCGTGGAGGCTCTTCCCGGACATCACGAGCGATGCGTACGCCGCGATTGGGTGGCCGACCGCCTTGGCCACGAACGGCACCGTCCGCGACGCGCGCGGGTTCGCCTCGATGATGTACAGCTCCCCGCCCTTGATGCAGTACTGCACGTTGATCAGACCGACCACGCCGAGCTCCCTCGCGATGCGCTTCGTCCAGTCGCGCATCTCGTCGAGCGTCGCCACCGGGATCGTCTGCGGCGGGATGCTGCATGCGGAGTCTCCCGAGTGCACCCCTGCCTCCTCGATGTGCTCCATGATGCCGCAGATGACGACGTTGCCGTCGTGGTCGCACAGCGCATCCACGTCCAGCTCCGTCGCACCCGCGAGGTACTTGTCGACGAGCACGGGGTGGTCCGGGGACGCCGTGACGGCCTCTGTGAGGTAGCGCTCGAGCTGGGCGTTGTCATACACGATCTCCATCGCGCGGCCGCCGAGCACGTACGACGGCCTCACCATGCATGGGAAGCCGAGCTTCTCGGCCGCCGCGAGCGCCTCCTCGGCAGACCTGCATTCGGCAGCCGCCGTCAGCGCACACGCCCCCCACGCTCATGGCAGCTGCACCAGCTCTCCTGCAGATGCCACCGGGCCGAGGACCCACGCAGCGGCGCTGCATGCGAAAGCTGCCCACAAGTGATGACAGCCAGGTCTCGAGCCCGGTGAGCGGGAGCTCAGCCCGCACTGGAGTCAGGCTGCACATGTGAGCACAAGGCAAGGAAGAAAACAGCGCACCGCGCAGAGCCGCCAGCAGGCTGGCGGATGTCGAGGCGTGTGAGCAATTCCATCCAGCGGTCGCGGTCCTCTGCAGCATCGATAGAGTCCGGCGGCGTGCCCCAGATTTTCACGTTGCCCTTCCCTGACGCCGCCGGTACCGGGTTCTCGTCGAGCTGCTTCTGCAGCAACGTCGCCAGCTTCAGCGGCGTCTGGCCGCCAAACTGCACGATGATACCGTCCGGCCGCTCGACGTCGATAACGTTCAGGACGTCCTCGATCGTCAGAGGCTCAAAGTAGAGCCGCGACGAGGTGTCGTAGTCCGTCGACACGGTCTCCGGGTTGCTGTTCATCATGATCGTCTCGTACCCAGCGTCCCGCAGCGAGAACGATGCGTGGCAGCAGCAGTAGTCAAACTCAATCCCCTGGCCGATGCGGTTCGGGCCTCCGCCCAGGATCAGCACCTTCTGCGCTGCGTCCGGCGCAGCCTCACACTCGTCGTCATAGCACGAGTAGAGGTACGGCGTCTCAGCCGCAAACTCCGCAGCGCAGGTGTCCACGCGCTTGAACGTCGGGGTCACGCCGAAGGCCTTGCGTGCGGAGCGGACCGCAAACTGATCGACGCCGACGAGGCGAGCGATCTGGGGGTCGGAGAAGCCGTAGCGCTTGATCTCCGTGAAGTCCTCGGCTGTGAGGGTGTCGAGGCTCTGCGTGGCGAGCCACTCCTCCACCTCGTGGATCTTGGCCATGCTGTCGAGCCACCAGGGGTCGATCGCAGTGAGGTCCTGGATCTCCTTGACTGACATGCCGTCCTCAAACGCCTGCACACACGAGCCCGTGTTCCAGATGTCGATGCACCAACGGATGAGCAGCCATCTCGGGCGTTCCACCTGAGGGCTAGCTACATATCTGTTCCATCAGGTGAGCTGGCAGCCTCTAAGCAGGCGCAGCGGATGCTGGTCTAAGACTGCATATTCGGCAGCACGAATGGCGCAGCTGCGATCCGGCCAAGTACTGAGCACACAGCCACGTTCACACCTGCTTGAGGACGACAAAGCGCTCCGGGCTGGGCACACGCAGCTTGTACACCAGCTGGTCCTTTGGCAGGCGCTTGTAGCCCGGGGGCAGCGACCAGCCGTCAAGGCCCGTCTCGAGGCCGCGGCACGCCTTCTGGAAGGACTCGATCCAGGTGCGCCCGATGGCCATCGTCTCGCCGACGCTCTTCATCATCGTCGTGAGCTCCGCCTTGGCCCCGGGGAACTTCTCAAACGTGAAGCGGGGCATCTTGGTGATGATGTAGTCGATGCTTGGCTCGAAGGATGCGGGGGTCTTCCTGCACACGCCGCTGTGTCAGCCCTCCACGCGGTGCCCCTATCCACAGCTACGCCTCTGCAGCATTGGCCTGGAGGCTGCACCCCGGAGTTGGCACTGGCTCAACAGGATCGGCGCATGACCCCAGTGGCCACACAGGCCGCCCTCATGCGTGGCGATGGCACATGTGTCGGTTTCCCAGAGCTGGGTCCCTCCACACGCCCTGTCCGCGAGTCATGCTCGGATGGCAGCCACATACACAGCAGTGGCGCCTGTCAGCTGTCGTTCCGAGGTGTGCCTCAGCGCCGGCAGAGTGCTAATCACACCCCTCGCCCACATCACACCTCCGCACATGCATTCACGCCGCCCCGACACGCCGCAGACCATGCCGCGGAGGGGGGGGGGCGCACTGTGTGATGTCGTTCGGGATCTGGTCGAGCGTCATGCCCATCGCGAGCTTTGCCGCCATCTTTGCGATCGGGAAGCCCGTCGCCTTGGAGGCGAGCGCCGACGACCGGGACACTCGGGGGTTCATCTCGATGATCACCATCTCGCCGGTCTCCGGGTTCGTCGCGAGCTGCACGTTACTCCCCCCGCACTCGACGCCCATCTCGCGGATGATCGCGACCGACGCGTCACGCAGCCGCTGGTACTCCTTGTCTGTGAGCGTCTGCTGCGGCGCGACGGTGATCGAATCGCCGGTGTGCACCCCCATCGGGTCGACGTTCTCGATCGAGCACACGATGACGACGTTGTCTGCGAGGTCCCGCATGACCTCCAGCTCGTACTCCTTCCAGCCCAGCAGCGACTGCTCCACCAGCACCTGCACGCGGCAGAGCTGGTGTGTCCGGGGAGCGGCCGGGCCGGGGCTGCAGCTGACACTCGAGGCGATTGAAGTGAAGCGATCGGGCAGGGAATGCTGCGATGCATCTGTGGGAGCAGGCTGTGCCTGTGGTGCTGTCAGTGGTCACATCAACAGGGGATTGTAGGCAGAGGAGCGACTTTGCGTGCTGCGGGTTCCAGCTCACTGATGCAGATCTGCTCCAGCTGTCCCTGATACTGCCCAGGCACGTGCCGGGCCCAACTGCAAGTCACTGAGGCAGGGGCTGCCCGCTCCCAGCAACAGATGGGGCATCGAGGACCACAGCTGAGGCACAGGTCGGACCTGGTTGGTCATGGAGGCGTCGATTCCTGAGGTGACGATCTCAATCAGCTCCTCCTGGTTGTACGCGATACCACCACCAGTGCCGCCGAGGGTGAAGGCAGGGCGGATGATGATCGGGAACTTTCCGATCAGGTTCTTCGCGATATCCTGAGCCTCCTCGACAGTGTTTGCAGTCTTGGACACAGCCATCTTCAGCTTCAGCTTCTCCATGGCCTGCAAATGGGCATGCAGCTATGAGCGGGTGGGCTGGCTGACCAGTGCTGAGATGAGGTGCATGTGCATGAACAGAGATGCTGTGAGGAAGAGGCTAGCTACCTGCTTAAAGAGGTCGCGGTCTTCTGCACGGTCGATGGACGGCAGCTTGGCACCGATCAGCTCCACGCCGTACTTGTCCAAGATGCCACTCTCTGATAGCTCCTTTGCGATGTTTAGGCCTGTCTGGCCACCCATCGTTGGCAGGATTGCATCAGGCTTCTCCTTCTCCAGGATCTGCAAAGGAGAGGACTTGATGCACCCGTACATATAGAGTGTCTATTCGAGTCTGAGGATGGACAGAATACAGAAGAGGTTCGTGCTGCTGCATCATGCTGACCATGCGATAGCCTGGTTCCAGCAGCACACCCATACAAGGTGCTGCACGCTATGCACAGATGCAGAGTCCCCATGCAATGCGCTGCGTTGCGCTGACACGTGTGATCTGCCGAGCAGCTATGCAGCAAGAGCGGTGAGCAAAGGCACCAGCATGGTACGTGGAGGTTGCACAGCGCTTGCTGATGATCAGACCCATGTGCCTGTGCACAGATTGCACCTGCTCAACCAGCGCCGGGGTCATGGGGCCGATGTAAGTTCTGTCTGCAGTGCCGGGGTCCGTCATGATGGTTGCCGGGTTGGAGTTCAGCAAGATCACTTTGTACCCTTCTGCCTTCAGAGCCTTGCATGCTTGCGTTCCTGAATAATCGAACTCGCAAGCCTGGCCGATGACAATGGGTCCTGCCCCGATGATCATCACGGTGTGGATGTCAGACCTGCAAAGGGTGACCTCGGAAGTCATCTCCTACGAGGCCAGCTGTCAGCGGCTCGGCGAAGAAAGCCCATGACCACATTCGGATCGCTCACACAGATTCATGTGCTTCACAACATGAGACTTCCGTGCGCACCGTGTACGAACTTCGCCGGCAAGCTGTTGCCACGGGAGAAGGTCAGAGCTGGCGTCAGCAGCGACCGCAGCCGGCGCTGTCGGAAGCATCCGGCGGTGGGACCTCGCACGGGGACCTGCGCACGGTGTGTTTTCATGCAGCTATGTAGAGCTGACGTAGAATTGAACGAATGATAAATCTCTGGTGAATGTATTGCAGCGCCGGTCCATCAAGCGTTGCCAGGCAGCCTTCGGGACCGGCGACTCGAGAGAGGTGCGTGCTGAGATTTTGGGTCGCTCAGAGAATGCAGAACATCGTTACGTACTCCAAAGAACATGAAATGCAATTAGACCTGCGTCAGCGTGAATCGAGAAATGCTGTCTAGGTGAATTGGCTTGCAGCCGCAAATCCGCACCCGCGAGAGCATGTTGTACAGCCGGGCATGCGCCGGCTGGTGCGCAAATTGCACGCTTGTACGTCAGTGGTGACAGCATTGATGCTTCTACTCAGAAGCACTGAAGGTAACACTGACAGCCGATTCTATTCCAGTTTTATCCGCGACTCGCGAGTGAAATACACCATGCAGGACCTCAAAGCAAGCCAGTGCATGATCAGACGTGGCCGTGACGACTGATTGCTGATTTGTTGGTTGTGTGAACTTCTGGAGGTCTGAATTGATTCTGCATGGCCATGCTCGTACGTTTTCGTTACAGGCGAATCCCATTTCCTCGAACATGACAGAACACACGAGCCTTTCGTGAATATTTTGGGGGCGCCGTTTCCAATTTGCTACAATGCTGAAACTCCCATGGCGTATGCATGGGACTGTTGATGTGGCCGAAGTATGCCGGTAGGTAATTCCCTGGACCGCCTTTTTGTGGTCGGCGTGTGCATCCTCGTCAAACTCCCGCGACATGTTCTGTCTGACGATTACTGGATGGATTTGAAATGACGTATATACGAAAGAATGACGTAGGTGTGTGTTCGGATCAAATTCAGGGAACGCAAACCCCACGACCGGATGTGGAATCCCAGCAGCCCCGAAGGTCATCCGACAGGCAGAGACAGACACAATGCACGACAATCACAGTCAGCCAAACAAGTATGCACAAAGCAGAGTCAAGCGAATGCGCAATGCACTCGCTGAGCTGCGAACTAACCGATTGCACTACCCCGCCGTGGCTGCTTGCAGACTCGAGGTGATCTTTGGTGCACCGTCGAGTCTTCGCGCTGCAAAGCCCTAAAATTTCTT
This sequence comes from Ulva prolifera, assembly GCA_023078555.1. Classification (NCBI taxonomy): domain Eukaryota; kingdom Viridiplantae; phylum Chlorophyta; class Ulvophyceae; order Ulvales; family Ulvaceae; genus Ulva; species Ulva prolifera. The sequence goes on along the minus strand of CM041200.1, from coordinate 5,900,482 downwards.
TGAAATGAATGTCAAGGTCGCGTTTCATACGTGTAGCACGGCAGATAGTATGCAGCCGGGTGGCTCTGACTGATCTCTGGCACGGTGTGCCACCAGGCCTCCCACCCGGCAGAGTGGTTCTGTAAAACGGAGCTGCCTTAGCTTTGATACCAGACGTCCAGGATATCTCCGGTGTGACAGGGCGGTGTCGCTGGTCACATAAGCCCCGCCGGGTGTGTTGGGCCAGCACAAGCAGGAAGTCTCTCCGTGTCAACATAAATAAGGCAGAACATTGTTGAGATGGATGCGGAGGCAGTAGGTAATGTTTTCGCCGATGTTGGGAATCCTGACAAGCCAGGCGCTCCGGCGAAAAAGGCCAAGCAAAAGACACCGGAGCAAAAAGCGGCGCTGGAAGATATCTTTGCAGGTGAGACACGCGCTACGTTGTTCCGTTTGGCTTTTCTATATCCGCTCCGCGCCATTGCCGCTCCGACGTCGCCCCAGTGTTCGCGCCGCGTGTTTGTCGTTCGTCCTTCGTTGGGCATCGCTCTGGCTACAGCATTGCGAGACTATCTGCAGGAAATCAGCACCCAGATGAACCTCTCCGTAATCAGCTGGCGCACACCTTGGGTCTGACAATCCAGGAAGTAACGGTGCGTAGTGTTCTCGCGGCTTGCTCCTGAAGCACCGTGCTCGTCATTGAAATTTGCTGCGTGATTGTGTCTAACATCTTTGTTCCGTCATATTGATGTATGGGTACTGCCTGCCCACAGGCATGGTTTCAGAACAAGAGGAGAAGAACGAAAAACAAGGTAGAAGCCAGTGCAGCGCAGGACCATGTTCAGTTTGCTAACGGCGCCTCTTTGGCCGTCAATCCACCATCTGGACCTGTATCCAGCAATCCCATTTCTACTGGAGCACCGAATCCCAGTCCTGCCCCTGCTGGATCGCCGGGCAAGTCGGCACAGAGCATTCATGTGGAGCAGTCACTTCCTCCAGAGTTCGAGTCCGCGCAAGAGTACATGGCTCTTCTCCAGCTGGCTACACAAGAGCTCGAAGCGGAGCGTGATAACGCTCCAGAAGTATCTTGTTTCTTTGACGACCCTCCCAGTTCGAGTGCAGCAGCGAACAGCAACAAGCGGAGGATGTCAGAAGTTGCGGCTCCACGCAAAGCTGCACGTAAGGACACGCAGACTGCTCTCCAAAAGCAGCTAGAGGAAGAAGAGAAGCGTGCCAAGAAGAGCGCCCTCAAAGCTGAACGGGAGCAGGCAAAGCTAGACGTGACCCTGAAGAAGGAGCAAGAACGACGCATGCGTGAATCACAACGCGAAAAGATGCGCGCAGAACGTGAGATGGTCAAGTATGCTATCCCTTCTCTTCAAAGCATTTCTCACCAGTGCACAGATGCACATGCTCCACATCATATCTCAAGGTTGCCATTCGCAACCAGTGTCTGATGATTGCTTGCGTCACACAAAGGATCCTGAGCAGCTGGAGTAGGTGTGCAATGCATCATCACCGTGAATGCCCTGACACCAGTAGACCTTGACAACCTACATTCCCTGCTTGTGGTAGCCCTTGATGGCTAGATCTGTGGTCGGGTGTGTCCTTCCTTGAGCCTTCTATTGGCTGCAGGCACCAGGCTGACGAGGCCAAGGCAAAAGAGCGACGGGAGAAGGCACTCGCCAAGGAACATGAGAAGCAGGAGAAGGCAATGAAGCGCGAGCGCGCCAAGGCGATGAGGGAAGCAGAGAGGAGACAGAAGCTCGCTGAGAAGGAGGCCATGCGGGAGCAAGCCAAGGCTCAGAAACAGAAGGAGAAGGTGATCACCCACTACCACTGCATATAAGTAACACTGCAGCCAATGACTTACTCTGATGCGGGTTATTCAGCTGTGCATTGCACCAACGACTTCCTGACTGGCTTGGTGGTCCCCTGCAGATGGACAAGAAACGCCAACGGGAGCTGGTCAAGCAGCGTAAGGAGGCCGAGAAGAAGCGATCTAAAACAGGAATGTCTCTCAAGCTCCGGGAAGTTGATCCTCCAGATGACCTGGAGATCGAAATGGCGCAGCTGAGAGAGCAGGCAATCGCTCAGGTCAAAGCAGAGCGCATAGACGCGGAGTCTGGCGCAGCGGAGGGCCAGCTAGACCCGACAGCAGTAGAGCTAGAGATCACACGGCCGCCATTCCCGCCCGCTCACGTCACTGACCGCTTGCAGCCCGCCTTTGTCGGTCCGTCTCTGCTACACTTGCCCGTGTTCTGCCCCAACAAAGCCTCGTCCGTGGTGCCATCTGGCACTGTTAAAAGCCTGGCAGCGTTGAGATGCATGTGGCGATACAGGCCAGCTGGCGGAGAACGACTGTGAGCTCGGAGGCCAGTTCATGATGCTGTGGTCGTTTGTGGCTGAGTTCTCGCCGGTGATTGCGTTCCGGCCGATCTCGGTGCAGCATCTCATGGAGGCGGTCCAAGCTGGCAGCCTCTCAGAGGCCCTCGTCAACCTCCATGTCGCATTCATCCGCTTCATCCAGTCAGAGGCAGAGATTGCCAACGCCATCGGCAGTGTGCACGTGCGAGCCGCCCCACCTTCCCCCCCCCCCCCCCCCCCGCACACCAGCCCTGCCCTCTCTTGCTGTGCATAAGTGGCCTCTTTCCTACCTGACTGAAATGGCACATCTTCCGCTTTCGGTGTATGGGTAGAGCTGGACCTGTGGGCTAGAGTTGTAATGTTTGGTGTAGGTTGGCATGGAGCGCATGTCACAGACGGTGTCCCGAGCCGCAGGCCTCGTGTCTGAGGCGCTGTCATGGGGCCTCGACATCGCCTCCTGGCGCGCCCATCTCAACGGCCTCACGTGGCCAGAGGTGCTCCGCCAGCTCGCACTGACGGCGGGCTGGGGCCCGCGGCGGTGCCGCCCGGCGCGGGCCGCCCGCGCGTACGACGACCGCCGCCTCGGGGAGGACGTGGTGGAGGGCGACGACGGCGCGATCACATTTGTGTGGCCGTCGCGCTTCCAGCCGAGTCCGGCGCCAGGGGAGCACACGATGAAGGAGGCCTGCTGGAAGGTGCTGGCGGACATGGCCAAGACGGAGGCGGAGGTGGCGACGGCGGCGGCGGGGCTGCCGGTGCGCGAGATCGCGCGCCGCATCGAGTCCGCACAGCTGCGCAACAACAAGAGCTCAACGATCGTGGAGGGCAGCGTGGCCGGCGCGCTGTCGCGGGACTCGCTGTTTGCGTACGTCGCACCGGGCACCTACGCGTTGCAGGTGTGCCTCTGTGCACCGCGTGACAGCACTCATGACCATGTGCCCATGGCTGCATGTCCATGATCATATGCACATGCGGCATATGTGGTCCCGTCAACTCAGAGTTGTCAATGTCCAATAGGATACGGCTCAGTAAATTCATATTTACTTTGCTTTACATGCGTGTTGAACTACAAGTCGAGTTGCTTTGAGGCACAGGGCGGGGTCGGGGCGAAGATATGGCCCAGCTGCGGGGGTGCTAGCCAGCAGTGCGCCCTCGACATGCGCGTGGGAGAACAGCGGCACGGTGTCAATGTCTGAGGGGCCACTCCGGCAGGCAGGACTGCCCAGCAGCGGGGTCAATTGCTGCTTCGAAGCGTGCGTGCACGGGGCGGGCAGGGGCGAGGCCCGGTGTGAGTCCTGATGGCGGGGGTCCTGACCGCATGTGCGGCTGCAGGCAGTCGTTGCGTATTGGCGGAAGCATAAGGATCGGCTGGACCGGAAGGCGCGGGGGGAGGAGGAGCCGGAGGACGAGGTGGCACGTGCCGCAGAGCGCGCGGCCGCAGCCGCCGAGGCAGCCGCCGAGGTGGAGCGGGTGGCCGCGCTGGAGCGGGAGCGCAAGAAGCACGAGGAGGAGGATGACGAGGAAGAGGACGAAGACGAGGAAGATGACACCCCGGACGAGGTGCGTGCTGCTGTCCTGTGGAGTTGCTGGTGATGCCTGTGCTGCTGGTGCCACTGCGCAAGACAATTGGCACAAGGGTGCCATGCTCCGGATGTGGAGGTGACTGCATTCGACGTGTTTGGACACACTCAAGCCGAACCAAATCCATTTGAGCTGCTGCGTTCACCTGCTGCCAAAGTGCAAGGTTGTCTAGGCGGCAGCTATGCAGCACGAATGCCTGCAGACCACATCAGGGTCTCGGAGCATGATAAAGCGCACGGGCGGGCGTGGCAAGCGGGTGAGCTGGAGTGCAGGGGCGTGCGTGGGTGGAGAAGCTGCTTCATCAGGAGTACGACACGCTGACAATCGAGGAGCGTGTGGAGGCGCTCAGCGACCTGCTCCACCTTGCGCTGGACATGCCCAGCATCCACAGCGCGCTCGACCGGCGGTTCGAGGACGTGGAGCGCGCGAAGCGCAACATCCGCGACCGCGCAAAGGAGGAGCGCAAGGTGCGGCAGCTCGAGATGGCGAACAAGGCGAAGCGCGACGCCGCCGAGGCCGAGGCGCGGGTCGCGGCCCTCCGCAATGCCGTCCTGAATGGTGCGGCGCTGCATGCTACTACCGAACGCTCGCCGCTCACGCGAGTGTCTGCTTTCTGCCGTTTGTGCCTGGGGCATGGATGTGGGGGGATTGTTGTTGTCTGTACAACCATGGGGCTCGGGTGCAGACTGAGATCGCAATTCATTCCTTTCCTAAATATGCAAGCGGAGCCTAGTTTGCGTTGTGGTGTGAGGCTATTGCAGATTTGCAGCCGGGGTGGGTGTTCCGCAGGGGAGGATGTGGAGATGGCGGCACCTCCAGAGGAGCAGGGCCGGGCCTCGACCGGGGAGGCGCCGTCCACGAAGCCGTCCTCGGTGGAGGGCGAGGACCACCCTGCATCGACCGCCGCCGACGTGGCCGCCGCGAAGCTCCGCAGCGAGCTGGAGACGGCGCAGCGGAACGAGCGCGAGGCGAACAGCACCGCCGCCGAGGCGCACCAGCGGGAGTCCCTTGGCCGGCAGCTCCACGAAATCGAGCTCGCAAACGCGATCCGCGACGAACCGATCGGCATGGACCGGCGGTTCAACCGGTATCGCTGGTACGGCCCGGTTGTCGGCACCGAGCGGCGGCTGCTGCCGGACCGGGTGCTCTTCGAGTCCGGCGAGACCGGGGCGCTGCAGATGTTCACAGACTACAAGGACATGGAGGCGGTGCGGGGGACGCTGGAGACGAAGGGCGCGCGGGAGGCCGCGCTGGCAAGGACGTGCGACTTCTGCATGCAGTCGATGGCCAAGGCGCTGCGACGTGGAGAGGGTGCGGCGCCCGAGGCGGTCTCGCTTCCGGAAGGCCCGGCGTCGTGGCCGCCGGAGGCCCTCGCGCGTCTACAGGAGGCGCAGTTTGCGCGCTTCCTGCGGGTGACGACGGCGGGGATGGAGGTGCTTGGCGAAGATGGGGGCGTTCGCTCGACGGACTACCTGCCGACAGATGCGGCGGCCGTGAAGAAGCTCAAGACGGAGATGCTGTGCATAGAGAGCGCGATTCCAGAGCAGGCAATGATCAATCCGAACTGGGACCGAGTGTCGTGGATCAAGGGGGCGCAGGTGCGGTGCCTGGCAGCTGCGTGTGTAGTTCTATGTGTGATGGACTGAGCGGGATGCGTTGCACAGAAAATGCAAGCGCCGCAATCGTGCATGCATGACATCCTGAAGGCCGCAGATACCCCCGTGGCTGCATCCGCAGCACAGTTCTGGCCAGAACCCATGCATTGTCGGGCAGTCTCCACCTGGCAGCAGCAGTCATGGAGAGTGCTCGGGGATCGTGGGAGGGTGTTGGGGGGCTCGAGGCGGTGCTGAGCGTGCAGGGGGCGTCGAGCTTGGAGCAGTTGCGGCAGCTGCTCGGCGCGCTGGAGCACAACCTGCAGAAGGGCTGGCTCAGCCCGACGTACATCCGGGACCCGGTGCTGGTGAAGAAGGCATTCAACCCTGTCGGCCGGGAGGTGGCCGCCGTCGCGCTCGCGTCGCAGAACGAGTGCATGCGCCTCAGGCCAGCTGATGTGCACCCAGGTGCGCGAATTGCGCTTTCTGCGACGAGGACATCTCACGTGGGCATTGTCCAACGCATGCCAGAGTGATGAAGAACCACCGACACTGATGCGTCTTTGTATGTAGCAAGCATAGTGCACACCCTCCAGCAGCGCTTACAGGCTCACCGCCGGGAACACCTCGCAAGGGAACACCACTCATTGGAGCTCCTGTCTGTGTCAAAGGCCCGGTTGTTGCCTGTCAGTGAAAAGTCGAAAAGAAAAGTTCCGGCGTCTCTGTGCGATGTCCGAAGTGTATCTCTTCATTCATTTTGGTGTCGGGCATGCGTAAGCAACTGAGCGCCCGGATGCTTCTGGCAAGCTGTGCTCAGGCGCCACAATCGTGAGTGTTTTGGGGGGACGGCGTGCGTGACGGGACTGATGGGGTGAGGTGTGCTGCAGAGGTGAACACCGAGCCGCTGGCGTGGCTGCCCGCGACGACGGCCGGCCTCATGCTGAGACTGCTGTGCCTAGATGCCGCGGTGTGCTACAGCACGGAGCAGCGGCCGTGGCGGGAACGGCTGTCCACGTACCGCTACGTCCAGAACCCGGTGCTGCTGGCGGGCAAGGCGACTGCGGAGCAGGGCTCGATTGCCACTGTCTGTGGCCTACCCACATACACCGGGGTCGGCATCTTCCCCGTGCTCCCGCCTGCGCTCGTGCCTGTGGAGCCCGTGCCTCTCAAGATTGATGCAGAGGCGCTGCTCCAGGCGGACGATGAGGATCTGCGCATCCGTGTGCCAGCAGGTGGGGTCCTGTCTGCAGCACCTCTCTCTTCAGATGCAGGCTGGGTGTCAATGATGGGCATCGTTTTGTGGGCTGGTAGATGGAGTATACAACGAATGTCGGCAGTGAGCAGCAGTGAAGTGGCTTCGTGCATCAGGGCACTGACCTCTTCATTTGTTGCAGGCTTGAAGCAGGCAAAGGCTCTTGAGGCTGGGCCAGCGACGAAGAAGCAGCAGCCAAAGAAGAAGGCCAAGAAGAGGCCGTCCGATGATGACGACGTCACGCGAGCTGCCGACATCATAAGCAGCGACGACGACTTCGCATTTGATGCATACACATACCAGTATGCGCAGGCAGCCGCTGGACTGCGGGACCCGCAGGAGACTCCTGCAGCGAGTGGTGAGGACGTCCACGACGATCCGAATGACCCGGAAGCAAGTCTGTCAGAGACCCCCGATGAGGAAGAAGATGACGCTGATTTCGTAGGTTAGATGCGCCGCCTCGTGATCATTCTGGCTGCATTGTCAAAATTTGATGCCATTTAAAGGCGTCGAGGAATCATCTCAGGAGTGCCATTGTAACATTGATACGTTGAGAGGCGAGAGCGTGACATAAACAGACCTCCCTAGCAGGTAGCACAGCGTCAACAGCCGCACACAAAGCACACAATATGCAATTTCCGCTTGTGTTCCACCTCAGACTGTGGATCAGTCACCCAGTGCATCAACTACAAATTTCGCACTGATTGCCATGCAAAGCTGCCCCAGCAGTGCAACCGCAACTGTCGATTCCATGAGATCGATTGATGTTGAATAAACTGCAGAAGGCCTACAGCATGGCGACAATCAGTGTCTGCCTCATAATGCAAATAAGCAGCTGCGTTCTAGCGCTCCCATATGCTCCCAACATGACGCAACCGACACTTTTGGGGTTGATCGATGTCTCTGGCCGCACTCGTGCCCGCTCCCGGTTCCCCCCGTCCTTGCGCCGTTCCGCATCCTCCAGCCCACGCAGTTGACGATTGCGGCCCCGCTCCTGCAAAACTCCAGTCGTGATTGAACTCAATGGGTGGGCTCACTCCATATGTACATGCAATGCAGCTACGCAATCACATGCGCTTCTGCGATGTTGCCACGACACCATGCATGTGCACACGGCTGGTCTCAGGGTCGGCCTCCTGAGCAGCATCGCTGCAGCCTGGCCACCTACAGCTGCTCAATGAATAGATGGCAGTCCAGTGGTAGAGCGGCCATATCACTGGACTGCCACAAAAGCTGCAGGACCCAGCTGGGTCCTCTGAGATTGAGGCTGGTAAATCCGCAACTTCCCCGGTCCGTTAACTTGATCACCAATCCGACCAGGCACTTTCAGTAGTCTTCGAGGGGACCTCATAACGTAACGCGAGTGGCCGCGACACCATATGCAAAGTAGGGATAGGACTGTAGGGATGGAACCGCCGATCTCGGGTTCTGGGACCGTCACAATCGATGTTCTGGAGTCATGCCATAGCCAAACTGTCGTGATCTATGCATCATAGGGGATGAATACACATGCAGCACCGGTGGGCGGCCTGACACTGGGTGCTCGCTGATTCTGCCGTTTCCATGCGTACGGCACTTGCGGGCGCTGCCTGCTCCTCCGCCTTTGTCCAGCACATGTGCAGCGCCCTGAGAGCTCAAGTGGTACAGAAGAGAGTTCAAGTCATATCAGCCCGAGCTGCTGCACTGAGAGCAGGGGTGAAGAGACATACACAGCTGCAGCGCTGGGTAGCCCAATTGGTGTCCCCTTGCAACCACACTTGACCAGGATCACACATGCAGCTAATGCCATTTACAAATGCACATGAATGCATGCATAGATACATATGTCGGTGATGGCATGTCCGGTGCGGCGAGCGATCCATCCCAAAGCTTTTCTATTAGGCAACGCAAATTCCTGCATGCGGCCAGTCATAGGGCATGGATTTCAGGCCCGTGCTGAGGTGGCATTCCATATAATGCTGGCAGGTGCGAGCCACGTGGACTATCTTGCGATCGGTAAGTTCTTCGTCCTGATCTTCGAATCATGCTCCTTTTCCAGGCGGTCGAAAGAAGCGAGCCGGTACAGCTAAACAAATACTGATGCGACGGGGGCTGATCACTTCTGCACTGTGATGCCGATGCCTCCTGGCCTGCGCTGGCGCGATCGATGCCAGGCGATGCAGCGCACAAGCGCGAGCAACATGTCCACTATTCAGACTTCGAAAGGAAACGCAGTCAGAATAGAAATGCTGACATGGCATGCATGACATTCGGCGCCGCATTTGGCCAAGCAGACACGCATATGATTTGGATGCCGGCCCTGTCCGGCCGCGGAGACCAACTGCCGCATTTCATGCAAGGTAGATCAAATCCTGGAGCTGTACGCCATGGCCGGAAATTGATAAAAGGCCAAGCAGCTACAATTTTAGAATCTTCTCATGCTCAATGTTGGTCGTCCACCGTTCCTAGTAGACTTCGATTACCAGTAGCTCGACGCGATTGCCTCCGGCTCTGCGTACACCCAGGTCTGATTCAATTCCCGATCTCTCCTTATGATCGACGCAGTTCCACTTTAGAAGCTTTTCTCGTCTAGTTTGATCATGGCGATGCTCCAAGCATCGCTCTTGCGTCTGCCGCTGTTGTTCCGAAATGCGCAGCAGCTAGCCGCGCCTGGCGCATTTCGTCGTGATGTCCACGCCAGATATCAGGCCACTGCCACCGCGGATGTGACCGACCAAGATGCTGCTATGTTCTGCTACCAGGTATGAACTACGTTCCCCTTCCATGATCCCATGTGTGCTTGGCCAGCATCGCTGCAGCATGATGGCAGGGACATTCCATGTTCACAGCTTATCCGCACGAGAACGTCACCAGCCCTCAACATCCGCCTCCCTCTACAGACTGTGACCAGCAAGTATACAGTGACATCGTGTTGTATAAACTGAGCATGTGTCCTTTTCGTTTCATGACCATGGCCCCGCATTTCGCCTGCTTCAAATCACTTGGGCTTGTGCCACCTTCGCTTACTCACTGTGGGCAATCTGCCATGCCAGGCCTACTCTCCTACCCTGCCACAAATGTAACATTACCCACCATCACTAATCTGATCACAGCACTTCAAAGCCACCAACTGGTTTCATCGATCTGAGCATGTTCAGAGGTGTGCTGTGCAGTGCGAACAAACCAAAAGCGGTGTTGGGTGCACTACCATCGGCGTTTGCGGCAAGACCCCAGAAGTGGCCAGCATGCAAGATCTACTCGTGTACCAACTGAAGTGCGGTCCAGGCGCTCATGCATGGCGTCCTTGTTGCGTGGACAAATTGCTTAGCAGAGGGCTTCAACTGATCTAAAAGTTCAGCTGATTAAGTTCAACTGATCTAAAAGTCTTGCGTGCTGTGTGATATATCACATATGCCATTGATGGCAGGGGCAAACAACGTGCAGCCATGGCGGTGAGGCACAGGTCCACAACTCCGTTGCAGTGCTGTGCCAGCTGGTCGCCTGCACGCACACGAGAACACGTTCCAACTGTGCGCGGCAGCAGCTTGAGCTGGGCTCATGGCAAGTGTCAACATGCATTGCTCACACGGCACTGGTCTGCCGATTTCGTCTCCCTAAACGGAGACAATTGTCCACAGAAGGACGATCAGCACAGTTTGACACTCTCAGGAGCTAATACAGTGTGACCGTGCTGCAGAGGGCTCTCCTGTTGGGCACATGAAGGGCGCAAGCATGGTGCGGTTCGTACTGGTTGATTGCCCCCACACTGCGCTGTCCACTCCGTCGACCAGCGTGACATGACTTACTGCATGGCGCAGCTATAGCTTCACCACTTGCTGTGGGAGTTGAGTGTCATCCCATGCCGTAGGCAGCGAGAGAGCACATGTGGTAAAAATATGTACAAAATGGTCTTCAAGCCAGCCCGCATTGCAATCATGAAGGCAGCGTGCCTGAGGATCTGCGCATGTGGTGGATGCCAATTTTGAGAAGGGGACATAGACGCAGCTGCTGCTGTGTGCAGGTATTGTGGATGAAGAAGTAGATAGCTTTGCCCTGCGTGCACTGTTCTCCACACTCACCAATGTCAACTTTTCGCACACAGCATTCTACGACTCAGTCAACCATTCGCGAGAGCTAGCAGAGAGGATGCGCTCAAAGGTGCTTGAAGCAACAGACAAGCCGGACTGGTGTGACGCCGCCATGCCGCACATGTTTCTACCTGTGCATGTTTTGTATGCCACGCTCAAACGCAACTTCTCTTTCACATGTGCCTGGGATGGGAACTTGTTTCCCGTCCACGGTCAGGCAAGTTTCGAGGCCATGCGGAACCTTCGGCAGTACTTCCCAGAAGATGTCTGATGCATGTTGTTCAACTACATTCAGAGGATGTGGCGAAATTGCATGGCGGAGCATGCAGTCACACCGCTCGCAGGCTGATCAGGCGTTGCCAGTGCAGGAACTGGAGCCTCACAGCTCCACACCCAGCCGAGATGGCAGCAACCATGAAGGTCAACGCTGACGAGCCAGACGTTGCTCTTTCTTTCGCACACCTGGTACGCTCTGTCCCCAGCAGGCCTGACGATTTGTCAACGCATTCGCCCGTATATAGAGCCCACAGGCTGTGCAGACAGTGCAAGTTGCTGCTCTGACCATACGCAAACTCGAGCCGCCCACATGCAAACTCTCACTCCCATGTGCATGCAGACTGGCATTCTGGCCAAGCGAAAGGACGTCGGCAACGACACCCTCTCAGGCGTGCAAGAGCTGCTCATGTGCGACCCTGACACCACGTCCCAGCGACGCTCTCTCTGCCCTCTCTGCCCGTGTGACCATTCTGCTGGGCCTCTGCCTGTGCTGCCTTGTGAGGCAGCTCCAGCTGGCACTGCGGCCCACAAAATGTCCTCCACCGCCCACAAGGCCACGTGCAGGGTTGCGCGCTCTGCAAACGATTCCTGCATGATGTGCTGTCTCTGCAACCTCTGCAGTCTCAGACGTTTGCGTCCTTGCCAACAACCATGCTGGCCACAATGCAGCTACCTAGTGGATTAGCTCAAGCTGGTATTCCTGCCAACACTGTATCCTGGCCACAATGCAGCACTGGTACACAGTGCTGGAGGGGTATGCAGGTATGGGCTGAAGGGCCTCGCGGCGTACGCGCACCACGCGGAGCGCCTCGGCCAGCGCGACCCCGCAGTCTACGCCTTCGTCCACGACGCCCTCGCCTTCCTCTCCAGCCCCGCAGCCGACGACCCCAACGCCGTCCTCGCCAAGTGCCTCGAGGCCGGCCGCTCGAACTTCCGGGTCATGCAGATGCTCGACGAGGGCCACACGAGCCGCTACGGCACGCCGGAGCCGACGGAGGTGAGCATGACGCCGGAGGAGGGCAAGTGCCTGCTGGTGAGTGGCCACGACATGAAGGACCTGCATGCGGTGCTTGAGCAGACGGAGGGCACCGGAGTGAACGTGTACACGCATGGGGAGATGCTGCCGGCGCACTCGTACCCCGGGCTGAAGAAGTTCAAGCACCTCAAGGGGAATTACGGAGGAGCGTGGTACAGGCAGAAGGTGCGCTTCTGGACACCTCCTCCTCTTGCAGGCTTGATGCAGGCTGCACTGTGTTGATGTGGGATGAGATGCTGCCGGAGGCCACGGGGTGGCTTTGTTTGGGCAACTGAAAAAGAGGCTGCCATGGCCGTCCTTTTGCTGGAACTCTGATGGTCTGAACCGAGTGGGTGTTGATGGGGTGGTGGCGTGCAGGTGGAGTTTGACAAGTTCCCAGGCGCCATTCTGATGACGACCAACTGCATCCTGGACCCCGTGCGCACGTACAAGGACCGCATCTTCACGACCGGTGCGTCTCCCATGCCCAGATGAGCCTTCACGCTCGCAGCGCTTGCACACAATCACTGAATGTCGTGCTGATGAGCCCGGTGTCTCGTCGCCCCTGATCAAGTGCTGCAAGCCATGTCTTGCAACGTGCATGAGATCCATGCCCTGCTGCACATCTTCCAAAAGGCCCCTCCCTGGATGAACTCTCCCGCAGACTGCTTCAGGAAAGCACAGCTATGCTCGCAATTGAGAAAAACGTGTGCTTGCTGCAGGCGAGGTGGGCGTCGACGCGTCCCGCCACGTCTCTGGCCCCGACTTTTCCGCCGTCATCGACAAGGCCCTCGAGATGCCGGGCTTCACGGCCTTCGACGCCGCGGTGCCCGCACGCACTCACACCGTCGGCTACGGCCACGCCACCATCCTCAGCGTCGCCGACCAGATACTCGGCGCCGTGCAGGGCGGCCAGCTGTCCCACATCTTCGTCGTCGGCGGCTGCGACGGAAACGAGCCGCAGCGGAAGTACTACCAGCGGCTGCACGCCGAGACGCCGAGCGACGCGATCGTCATCACCCTCGGCTGCGGAAAGTTCCGCATTCTTGGGCAGGTGCGCACACGCCACGCCTCCACTCCATGTATTTGCTGCCACGCTTTGGTCCTGTGGGGCCTAGCCGCGTCAGACTGTGTTGCATGTCCGTGGGGGTGAGCTGCACAGTGGCGTGTGGAACGCATGCATCCACATATACACCCACCGTGCTGGTGCGTGTCTCCGGCGGTGCCACCGGCCTCTCTGAATCTGTCCGTGCAACACATGCTCTCACCGCACCCCTGTTCTTGCCCCGCCGCGTTCGGTCCACCCTTTTGTTGAGGCTGTGACCTTGAACTCATAGTTCATTTTGGGGACTGCGACACATAATGGACCCGGCGAGCTAGCTCAGGCTTCGACATGCAGCGGCTTCACTGATCAGCGATCAGCCATCACGATCCCCACATGTGCTGATGTGCTGATGTGTCACAAGCACAAAGCCGGGCGGAGATGCAGTTGGCACTGCACAGGAACACTGCACGACCACATGCATGCCATGCCACAGCCGTCACCTCACGCAGACTGCGCTGGTGTGTGTGCAGGAGTGGGGGGAGCTCGGAGCCACGGGGCTGCCGCGGCTGCTGGACATGGGCCAGTGCAACGATGCGTACGGGGCGCTCGTCGTCGCGACGAAGCTCGCCGAGGCGCTCGACACCGACGTCAACTCCCTGCCGCTGTCCCTCGACATCTCGTGGTTCGAGCAGAAGGCCGTCGCCATCCTGCTGACGCTGCTCGCGCTCGGCGTGAAGCGGGTGCGCCTCGGGCCCAAGCTGCCGGCCTTCCTCACGCCAGAAGCCGTTGGGCTGCTGCAGTCGCAGTTTGGCATCCTTCCAGCGGATGTGACGGATCCTGCGGGCGACATGAAGCGCATGATGGCCAACCGGTAGACTCCGAGCGCGCCGGTTCTCGGCGCGGGCAAGCTTTGCACACGGATTTACGTCCTTTCCTGAAGGAGTGGGCATCCTTGCTGCACATGTGCTCTTCAGATTCGCTGTGGAACCGGAACTTCCTAGCATAGTACCGTTTGAGGCTGCTCTATAGCGTAGCGTACGGCCGCCGCCTTAGACTTAGACTTAGAGTGCTGGTGAGGCAAGAGGGGGCAATGGGTTGTGCAAAGTTTGGGCATGCCGGGGCGCAGTGCCAGCATGCGAGCCTGCCCGGCGGAATCGCTGCTTGCTGCGTTCACAGCAAACGGCAATGCCCTGAGGTTTCAGCAAGGCGATCGTGTCCTCCCAGCACAGTGATGCTACATCCTCCGGCTGACACTGTTGTCGTCAGGTGTCTTGCTAATGATTTTCTGCAGGGGATTGGGGACTGCTATGCGATGGACGTGTAGATTTCACAAGCTGGTCACTGCGGCCGGCATGCAGCGGGACAGTTGTACTGTGGACACATCGACCTGCATGCATGTCAACATGTAAGTGTGTAACATGTACCATATGCAACAAGCGTGTAACATGTACCATATGCAACAAGCGTGTAACATGTACCATATGCAACATGGAAGCGTAGGCAGGCGTGTTGGTCTACCATCTCTTTGTTTCTCTCCCGCACTCCGGCTATCAGGGATGTGCTATAAAGTAAATCTGAATTATCGAGCCATGCCCTGAAGAGGACCTTGACAACTCTGAATGAACGGGACCACATGTGCCTACATATGCTGTTGCCTCCGGATGTGCCCAACACAGTACAACGGGGGAAAATCGTACATTATGGCCTTATCTACGTCGCATGTTTGTGTGTGGTCACTGAGCCCGGACATAGGCAGTGTGAGGCGGCAAGGCACGGGCGGGCACGAGCACTCCAAGCTGCCTGCGTTGGACACCTGTCTCAAGACACTGACACAGCACAGCTTAACTTGCATAGAAGTAGAGCCGTGCAGACGTCCTGGCCAGACTGCTGGGCTGCAGCCCGTCCCTAGGCCGTCCGTCCAAGAAGCAAGTACCAGCTTCTCACTCGGCCAAGTGCGTCTCCGCCGCAAAAAGCATCCGCGGCTCAGCACTCATGGGGCTTACGATGGCATCATCCAACAGGTGGTCACACCACTGTTTCCCCTATCACTAGATGAACATGACAGCATCCATGTAGCAGTCACTGACCGGACTGCCATCAGCGCTAGAATTGCAGCAACGTTTGTCAACACCCTGATCGTTACAACATATGTCGTACAACGATACAATTCCAGACGGGACAGGGCTTGCTCTCCGCCAACAGGGCACTGCATACAATTTGCCTGGGCAAGCTGCGGTCCACACTCAGGCGGCTACAGACAGGGGATGAGATGCGAGGGCAAACGTGGCGCGGGTGACTTCATCAGAGCACAGCCCCTCGAGATCAGAGCCAGGCCAGCACGGCCGCCGCCCCCGCAGCGCCACCAGCACCTCCGCAGCGTCGGCGGCCTGCTCCTCCTTCACCTGCCGCTCCAGCACCGCCTCCCCAAACACGACGGCCACGGCGGCTGCCCGTCGCTGCTCGTTGCCGTCCGCCCCCTCCGCAGTCACGTCACACACGTACTCCGTCTCCCCGCTGAACACCTGAGCGGCGACGACGGCCCGTGCCAGCTCTGGCAGCGCGCGGTCTGGCGCCGGCAGTGGCCCGACAGCCAGGGGCACGTGGGCCCAGGCCCGGCTGGGGCTCGCGGCGGTCCAGCGGCACATGGCCAGGTTGACGAGGCATGCTGACACCCCGCTCGGCGGCACGTCACGCAGCACCCTCAGCACGTGCTCCGCCTCGCGTTCTGACACCAGCAGCACGGAGCCGTCACTGAAGATCAGGAGGTTGTCAGCCATGCGCACGTGGGCAGCCATGGCCGTGTTTCTGGTAGAGCATGACAGGAAGTTGCCAGTCACAAGCACGTTGGTGGCCCAATTGAGCTGGGGCAGCAGAGCCGCCTTGACTTTGTCAGCTTTGTCGCTCCACAAGCGGGAGCTGGAAGCTTTGAGGCTGAAGACCTGCATACAAGCTCGATTGTGATTCTGGCCATGAGGACCCGACACTGCTGGATTCGGCCATGTGTGTGCTGGCTGTTGCACTGTCGCTGTGTTTGTGAACGATGATTCGCAAGAGAGTCTTTTGCTATATTTGTCTGCACCCCGTCCACTCTGCCGTAACTTGGGCTCGCTTGTGAATGAAGCATTCGACCATTCCGATCTGTGGCGCCAGCTTGCACTCTTGCCTGCGGCGGGCAAGACATGTACAGACAGGACAGGAGATGCTGTCCGGATGTTGCAGCATCATGTGGCAGTGAGTCAGAGTGCGCAAGCACACCTGAATACGCTGGGAGCCAGCAACATCAGACGCAGAGGAGAGCTGCATCGCAGACCTGGGGCATGCCCATGCTTGCTCGCCGCATGGCTGCAGTCGAGGAAGCACGCTCTCGACCTCCACCTCTTGCTCCTTCTCCTCCTCTTGTTCCACTTCCCTCTCGCACTCTTCTGCTGCACCGGTCTCATCAGCCATGAACGCATGCCCACGACGGTTGCCATGCTCATATAGCTTCGACAGCCAGCGAGCACCATCTTCAGTGGGCGCCACTGGCTCCCCATTCTTCATCATCGGCTGTAGACAATGGAAGACTGAGGTGCTGGGGGCGCAGTTGGAATGGCAGGAATGGCAGGAATGGAATGTCACACGCTGAAGCAATCAAGGCATCGCTATGTCTTCGAACAGAGGCAGGTGGCACTGCCACAAACACAAACAAAAAAAAGCGTGTCAAACGTGCATACAGGGCACCAGTAAGCACACCTTCTTCATGAAGTGGTCCATGGACTGAGGATGCGAGGTGTGGCCATACAGCATGTCCAAGGCGCTGACCTCTTCATCTGCGAATATGGGCTTGCCGACACTGTGAGCAAAGTGCTTGCCTTGCAGGATGTACTCGGGGAAGGCCTGCACTGTGCTAGGCGTCACTGGCAGCAGCTGGCGTGTGCCGCGATTGTGTTTCCCAACATGTCTTGAGCTTTAGACAGACAGAACAGCTCGCATGTGCATGATATCCTTTCCTGTCAACAAGTTCCACTCATACAGTGCACGGAAGACAAAGTGCGTAGAAATGACAAGAAGACACTGCCCTATCACACATACAGGATTACTCAAGCAGAGTCCTTCCAGAGACAGCTGCAACACCGAAGAGTGGCGCAACTTGCAGAGAGCGTACCCTCGCATTGGCTCGTGCAGTGTTCCACAACACCCACTGCAGCACATGCTGCGGCTGGATGTCTGCCCCAGCTGCCAGGCTGCAGACCTCCTCGATTGAAGTACAGATGTCCCCAGGGGCGGCGATGATGAGGCTCTGGCCCTTTGCCAGCTGCCGCAGCCTCGCTGCCGCCTGCATGAACTTGTCGCGGCCCATGTTGGGCCCGAGCGTCAGAACGGCCTTCGCCTCCGCCTTCAGCTTCATGTCGCTCCCCCTGTATGGAGCGAGTCTGCCTGACGAGAGAGATGCAGGTGCATGAAAATTGTGTGGCAACACCAGACATGCGCCGCAGGGCTATGCCCTGCAACAGCCCAGCACATGCAGGTGTTGGGCCGTTAAGTCCGGCCACAACACCTGCCTCTCATCCCACAGGCCGCACTTGTGAGAGGACTGAAGTGATCCAGCATGACTGGTAGACGCAGTTGCAGCGCAACAGGCAGAGGCTAACCTGCATCGGGCCTCGTCGAAGATGACAAAGGCGTCGGCCTCCTTGATGGGGGACCTCGCCTTGGGCATGCAGTGCTTCTGCCGGTCCATCACACCCCAGCCCTCTGGCAGGCTCGTTGTGCTGCTGGGGCTGCCGGTGCTGGCAGCCACAAAGAAGACCACGCCCTGGCAGACGTCTGCCGCCGTGCCGTGCTGCATGTGGTCCACGAGGCGGGTGGCAGCCTCGGCCTGGCCCATGCCTGCCATCTGAGCACCTGCGGTGGAGTTTGCCTCGGTCAGCGCAGTGGATGCACGTTCACGGACACTAGCGATGGGCCTGGAATTCTGTGAAGAGGCTGCCGGCATTGTATGCACGGCAATTCCTCATTTGAACGGCCACACGCCACATATAACATCGGGCCGACTACTCTGGAACCCGGATAGAGAAAGATTTGTGCTGGGGAACAAGCGTCTTTTCAACTCAGGTCTAGTCGTCACGTTGTGAGCGCCGGACATCCAAGCACCTGTCGAATGAAGTATAATCATATACAGTCGAGCACTTCGTTTCACATCACATGTGAGGTGCAATATCAAAGCTTGAAGACCAGTGGGACTGCTCTTATGGGTCAGAGCAATCAGAGACACCAACAGAAGGGGCAACGACATCTACACGAGGCCGGCTTGTATGGGAGCAAGGCCTGAGGAGGGCGCACCAGCGTCGATGAGGGCGTGTGCGCGCTCCCGCACGGCCAGCTCCAGTACCCTCTGCGCCAGGTGCGGGTCCTGCTCGTGCGGCGAGGAGAGGCGGGCGAAGGAGCACTTGCCGGGCTGCAGGAGGAGGTGCGCCATGCGGCCGTTGGTGCCCTTGATGCTCGTGTCGTCTGTGTCCTGGGCCCGCACTTGCAGCGGCAGCAGCGAGCGGTTGTCGTTTGTGCCCGAGAAGCCAACCACCTGCACTGATGCAGCCACACCTCACCGCACTAGCAGTCAACCACTTGTGTGATGCCGGGGTTGGTCACCAACAGCCAGCGCTGGCATGTGCAAGCGGTGAGGAAGTCGGGCGCGCCTTGCCGGTGTGGGTGTCTGCCATGTTCCAGGCAGTGCGGCGCAGGTTCTCGGGGAAGAGCTTTGTCTCGTGAGGGTAGATGCAGCTCTCCAGCCAGAAGTTGACTGCTGCAGTGTTGAAGGACAGGAACTTGTGCAGCACCTGCAGCAGCACACATCAAACTCACGCTGTTACTGGCTGAGTCATAGAAGGCTCGAGTGGTTCCTTCATGCAGGTCCGGCAGCAGCACGGTGGCAGTGTGAATGCCTGTGGAAGCTGCTCACACTGCAAATCAGGTGCAGTGTACCCTCTGCAAGTTCACTCAGTCAAGATTGAGCATGTACAACATGTCAGCCCTGGAGCAGCACACCCGCAGCTGAACTTCGTTGTCTGGGTCAACCTTGGCCAGGCTGTCGATGGATGCAAACTCCACCTGGTCCTCGTACGTCACATCTCCCCGACTCCTGTCTACAAACTGCCTGCATTGCATACCAGTGTTGCAAGGATCTGAGGATTCCAGACGCAAGCTGTAGCTCTTCTACTAGTCCAGCAGTTGAGCAGGATGGCACCTGAAGAGCGACTCCCGCTGGGATCGTGATGTCTTAAACAGAGCTGTGATGCAATCATGGACTTGGGGTAAGGTGAGACCACGCTGCATGTAGGCCAACTGCGTGAGGCAGAGGTTCGCATCGGGGTGCTTGAACTCGGATCGCTCCGATTCGGTGCCACAAGCCCTGAACGGGACTGCCATGTGCGTGCTGTGCTTGCCCTGCCTGCACAGTTTACATCTTCTTTCAGCTTGATCGACTGAGGATGATCCGTCTCCGGCCAACACTGAGATGCAGCGTGCTGGGCAGACTGCGCCACCTGTTATGCACCTATCATGGCAAAGGGTTGTGGAAGCTGGGCTATTACGATCACTGGAAGCGCGATTGAGCAGTCATTGGTCCACACAGTACGCATGCAGAAAATGATATTGGAAACATGATCAGAAATACGCATGGCATGCTGTGGTCCTTATGTCGCTCTGACACCACCAGCAGGCGAGTTACCAGACTGTTGATCGCTTTGAGGAAGCGGACGTCAGCCCTATGCAAGAAGGTGCAGCCATGACTTCTCCGGAGTGAGGATAATAAGGTTTAGCCTGTTCCAGATGCAGTGATTCGTTTGTTCATGTATGCACAACGCAACTTGAATGTGACCCTGTGCCCATGTATCAGTACAGAACTAGTGCTTGGCCGGCTTCAGCACGGTGACGGGATCCATAGTTGAGAACACATCAGCATGCTTTGAGAGGGTGGCTCACCGGTCAGTCACGCCATAGTCCACGTTGTGCCTCTTCTGCAGGCAGTGCCGCAGCAGCCCAAACGCAAGCAGCCCTCGAAGCATCAGCACATGGCTCTTGGCCTTGTCGCTCAGTCTCAGCTGCTGCACGGACTCATGCACGTCATGCAGCGAGTCTGTGCAGCACTGAAGCAGCAGGTTCTGTCCTGGGTGGTCAAGGAATGACATCCATTTGAGAGATCGGTGTGTAATGTCCTGCTGCGTGATGAGAGCCCTGCAGATGTCTCTGGCGAGGGAAGGCCATGCGCTGTCCAGAGCACGACCTGCATGCAACATCCGTTTCAGCATGCTTGCATGCTTTTGTACGGAGCAGCAGTCAGTCTGTGTGCAGTCGAACTGATGGTAGGATCTTGACTTCATGCACTCCCTCCAGATCAGAGACAGGAGCCATCGCAAAGAGTTGCAGCATGCAGCGATAAGTGTGCCATACCTGCAAGCAGGCGTGTCTCTGGCATGCCCCCATAGTGGCCTTCGTGATGCTGAACCTGGGCAACTGCGCCATCTACGAGCAGCGATGTGACATATGAGTCGTCATGCAGCGCTTGCAGCACTGCCTGGAGGACATGGACGCGCTCTGTCAGCGCCGGCAGGTGTTCCTGCGAGCCCCAGGCATATACGAGTTGGAATTTGGATGCGAGGAGCTCATCACACTCATCCAGAATGTCGAATGTCGGGATCTTTGACAGCTGCTGCAGCTGTTTGAACGCCTGCTCATCGTCATCGTTGCCAAAAGTCTCCTGCACACAACATGCCATGACCTGACAGTGACACTGCCAGTAGGTGTGAGAAGCCTATGTCCCAATTCTAGTATCAGACACATCTACGAATTCGTGCGTGGGTGTCTTGGTGTTTGCTTCGTCTGCTTGCTACTGTCGCGGTGCTACCGCCTTGCTGCCTTTGTCCTTGTAACACATCTACGAATTCAACCTCGATAGGGCGTGGCTGCCCAGGGTAAAAAACAGCTTTCGGATGGCATTGTGAAGCAGGACAGGGGTAATCAACTGCTGTGCCAAGACGATTGATGCGACCAGATTGGACAGGACACAGGATCTGGAAAGCAGCACCTGCGCCTTGAGCTGTAGTGACAGCCGCTGCTCGCGGGACACACAGAGGAAGGCCCGGGAGTGCCTGGCGAAGCTCAGCCGTGCAGTCATGACAGATACACTTGCTGCGTCAGCCTCCACATCGCGATTGAAGGGCATCAGCAGCAGCTTCACTTGCAGCATCGAGCCTGCACAAAATCATCACCACATATTCCAGATCGCCCAGTCACATGACACACGCGATCGCAACCACACAGCAGGCAGGTAGAAGCTGCATCTGCAGACCTATTCGTTCAACGGAAGCATGTCTTGCAGGCACACCTTTGAGGCAGGAGTGCAGGTAGTCAACAGCCTCGGGCAGCAGCTCCTGCAGGAAGTTGACGCGAGGGACCTCCCCCCGGCCGCACAACGCCAGCACCAGCATCGGCAGGATCACCCGCGTCTTGCCCTCACCCATGTTCAGCTGCAGGACCGCCCCATGCTCCTCCTCGGTCAGCCCTGGCCCGCCGGGGTGCTCCAGCATGTGCTGCGCCACCGTGGCCTGCCGCTCCCGGATCTCTAGCCCCTGCAGCACCTCCAGCGCGAGCCAGGCGGGCTGCGCCCGGGGGTCCCAGGTGCGGCGGTTGCCCAGCTCGGACGCCAGCGCAGCCGTGCTCGCGTCCATGTGCGTCGCGGCGGCACCGCTGCAGCGGCAGAGGCAGCGGGCGAGCTTGTCATGCAGGACACACAGCTTCTGCCACTCCTGAGCCAGGGACGTGAGCTTGGCGCACACACTGGCGGACAGCAGCGGGTTCAGCGCCTGCACTCAGAAGAGTTGGAAGTAAGTGGGAACGTGGAATGGACCACGGAACATTGCAGCTCTGTATGCCCAGATGTTTCAACATCGCTGTGTGCACTGCATGAAAGCAAGTCTACGCCGCATCTATGTTCGGACATGCAGGTGGCGCAAGATCCTTGTTTGACAGCTGAGGCTCACCTGTAACATCTCAGGGAAGAGGGTGATGCGTAGTAGGTCCGCCTGTGCTGGCACCGCCATCAGCGCTGCTGCCTGAAACATCGCCACCGCAGTGCCAGCCTCCCCAGGCGGCGTGAAAGCCAGTGCCTGCATCAAGAACTCCGACAGCCGCCGCTCGGCGGCCACCACCCCCTCCTGCAGGGCCCTCAGGTCCTTCGCCAAGCTCTGCAGGCGGCCCCTCTCGACGTGCATGTCTGGCGGTGACTTCTTGAGGACTCGAATGCTCTCCTCAAGGTCCTCCGCAATCTCGCGCCCGAATGCGTCACCCTGCAGGTGAGACGTGTCTATGGAAACAGCAGCTCCTCCCTTGTTGCATGTCGCCACAGGTGCCACCTTCGAACAGTAGCTCTTATGCAGCTTCAAGAGCTGGTCGTTGAACATGTCCCCCTGGATATCTGCTGCCAGCTTGTCCTCCAGCTCCACACCTGCTGCGGCAAGGTCCGGCCACTGCACCGTCCTCGCCACACGCACACTCCCGTTTCGGAGCACACACGGGGCCCGCTGCAGCACCGTATGCTCCTCCTCCTGGGTCAGCTGCCTCCGGGCCTGCACAAACGGCAGGGGGGCGGTGCGCCGCGCATCCTGCAAGTACAGCGTGTGTGCGCCGCGCTGCGAGCGATCCGCCGAGCTGCTTCGATGCGGATCTTGGCCGTGCAGAAATGCGAACGATTGCGAGTCTTCAGCGAGGGCCTGGCACAGCAGCTGCAGTGCAGGCGTGTGCCCACTGAACCGCGCCACAGCCGCCAGTGCGCCCGCTTCTCCGGCGGCCAGAGGGCGGTTGACCCAGCTGCGGCGCAGCAGCTCCACGGCGTGCTCCCCGGCCGTCATGCCGAGCTGCGGCAGGGGCACCTCGCAGTGCGTGGCGGCGTAGATGGCGGCGAGGAAGAGGCGGGAATGCACAACGGTGGTGTCAAAGCCGAGGGTGCGCCTGTTGAATGAGAACGCATGGTGCCCCAGATCCGCGTCGCACTGCTCAGATCTCGAGACACTGCAAGCTGCGGTATGCGCTTCCCGTGTGACGTCCCCGTCAGGCATCAGCATCTTAAGCGGCATTGTCTCGTCTGGAGACCGCAGGAGGAGGAAGTGGCGGAATCTTGCAAGTGGCAGCTCTGCGGCTGACCCCTCTGCCTGGACGGGCAGGTGGTAGGTCGCATAATTTGAGCAGAGCAGCTGGGTCTCGCCGGGGCGCAGCTCAAATGTGAGGCGGTAGCGTGGCAGGCTGTAGAGGATGACCGTGTCTGTGCTGGAGGCGGTGTGAGGTCGCTTCTTCCCTGCCTGCTTGGCTTCTGTTTGGACGTGAATGTAAGCTGGAGACTCGAAGCGAGCAAGCATGGACCTGGCTGCATCGTCTTTGCCTGGGAGCTCCCATAAGATGTCGAAGGCGTGCTTGGACTCGATCATGCTGTGCCAGCTCTGCTCCTGCAGCCGGGCCGCACACACCTTGTAATGTAGAGGATTAGACTTTGCACAGCATGGTTTGCCAGGCGTCCTTGATGGACACATGATGGCATTGTACTTGTTTCATGGAAACAATATGATTCATAATTGACCTGCTAGTTCGTACGGCCACAAGCATGTGGACTTGTGTATTGTACCTACTGCACGTTTCGGCTCAGGACATGGTTAGCCCCAGCGACAGGAACGGATCAAAGTGTTGAACACCATCATTCAGGCAGCAAGCAGCATAGGCCATGCAGTTGGGCGGGTTCGGTGGCTGACCTGCAGGTGGGATGGCACACAGTAGCAGTTCATTGCTTTCAGACTCGCTCGAGTGGTCGGCTGGCGTGCTGCAAGGATGAAGTGGGTACGACGGTCGTTGTACTGGATGCCCCGCAGCACGATGGCCTGCTGCTTACGGGACAGCCAGTGGGAGTGCATCTTCTTCAGCCGCACTGGCAGCTCCGGGGCCCACTCGCAGCCCGCTGCACGGCATCATGGCTTGCTTCGGCAAAAGTGCGCAAAATAGGCGAAGTAGGGCAAAATATCAGGGTCGGCACACGCATAGAAATGACCTCAGCTAATGTGGAAGTCGGCTAAATGTCTTCAAGTAATAGTTTCTTGTATTGACACCGATGATACAGACTTTGAGCAGCACATGAAAAGGATAGATTGATAGCTGTAGTTGTGCACGCACGACGCAGCAGGTGGTCAGGATGGGGCGCACATGCAAGCAGCTCCAGCTCAAGGTCAAACAGCATCTCCCCCGTGTCTGCATCCACGGGGCACTCTGTGACGACCAGGTTCTGCCCACGCAGCAGGAACGAGTAGATGTGGCCTCCGTGCTGCTGCCGTGTCCGGAACATGCCCTGCTGCTTGCCCTTCAGCTGCACGACCTCGAACGTGGCACTGCCAAACAGCCGCCCATACGTGGCGTGCTGCACAATCGTGTCCGGCAGGTGGCCAGGCGCCAGGCCGTTGCACAGCACACAGCCGCTGACGACGTTGATGCTGTACACCTGGCCCTGGGAGTGTGCCAGGTAGCACCCAAGATGCTCCGGGCTCGCCTGCCAGACGACGTGCTGCGGCAGGTCGGCAAAGACGCCGCGCACCGCTGAGCTCAGCAGGCCACTGTCCGCCTGCAGGGCAGCCTCCAGGCCGTGCACCTGGTGCGCCATCACCTCGGTGCACTGGCTGGACAGCACGGCGAGCCTGCCCTGCAGCGGGTCGGAGCTGTCGTTGAAGGCGTGCAGGTACGACTGCACCCGGTGCAGCAGCAGGAGCTGCGCGTCATGGCGGTCCATTGCTGCATGTGGAGCCTGGGACCCGTCGGCGAACGAGGTGTAGCCGAAGCAGAGGATGGCGCAGGAGTGTGCGATGGCGCATTTGGTCTGCAGGCTGGTGTAGAGGCGGGACATCTCTCCGGCGTCGTCCGAGGTGGTGCTGAGGGTGGTCATCTCTGCTTCCATCTGCCTGGCCCAGGCTGCAGCCATCGCCATGCAGCTGCGAGCCACATGCACACCCTGCTGGCAACACTGTGCCAGCCAAGCTGCAACCTCACATATCAGCGGGCCCTGCATAACATGGTGCTTCTGAGGCCATCGATTGCTTGGAACCACGAGTTGCATGCAGGCACCTACTGCCATGCTGTTTCACACCCCCATTGTGATCTGACGATACTCCGTGTGACTGTCATCGACAAGCACAGCTTGCATGACAACCTCCAGTTGCCCTCGGCGGCAAGAAAGTACAGTAATCGCAAATCTGGACGGCAGTATCTCTGTGTAGCCGCAGGATAGCCCAGACAACTAATACCTCTCACCAAATCCAATGAGCCCCTGCTGCAGTGCGAGGCAGCACACCTGAAGCAGCAGCTTGGGTGCGGGCTCCATGAGGCCGGCCACACGCAGCATCTCCGCACACAGGCCCTCCACCTCTGCATCTCGCACCCACCCTCGCTGCACCTGGCCGCCCTGGCTCTCCAGCTGGCCCACGTGGTACAGCACCATGCGCACAGCCGCCGCAACCTGCACGCCCCGCTGCCATCACAAATCTAAGCAGGGCGCTTGAGACGCGATGACTGAGCATTGATGCACACAGAATGCGAACCAGCACCATGTCAGGCTGCACAGCCCTACAGCTTAGGCTTATCCATGCATGCACAGCAGCGGGTCCGGATCCACACCTGTGGGCAGTCGAGCTGCAGGCTGCCCTCGCGCAGGGCCACGCACAGCGTCCGCAGCTGCTGCAGGGGGTACGCCCGCAGCGTCGCAAACGCCCGCCACTGCTCCACGCTCATCCCTGCTGGCCGGTCCCCCTGCTCCGCCAGCACCCGGTTGCCCCGCGCCGCCTCCACCTCTTCATTTGCATCACAGAAGCAGTACAGTGCACAGCAGTTGGGCCCACATTGGCCATCGCCGAGGCATAGCCTGGACTGTTCCTTGGCAGCCGCGACCTGGAGCCATGCGAGGTACCTGCCAGGCTCAGTGAACGAGCCCGCGATGGCGACAGAGTCCTGGGCAGCATAGGGGTCGGTGAACTGGGTGGTGATGTACCGGGCGACCGGCCCTCCCTGCCACAGCCGCAGCGACATGTCCCCATCAGGCCACCACACACCAATCTCTCTACTTGTGTAGTCCATCACGTCACCTGGTCCGAACTCGGTCTGGGCGGGAGCTCTCTGCTGGCGGAACATGAGCATCTGCGTCGATCCCTCCGTTCTCGCCTGGCGCTGGGGCTGGGGCACATATGCGCAGGACTGCTGGGTCCGGTTGTAGAATACGGCCCACTGATCTGTCCGACGGCTGCTGGCGGGGTGGCCGGAGCTCTGCGGGGTGCCGGAGGCTGAGACCGGCACCAAGCACTGCTGTGCGGCACAGCAGTACTGCCGTAGCAGCGGGAAGGAACCCGTGAGTTGTGGATACAGAAAGAAGAGGAGCGCGTGGCAGGTGGCCCGGTGCTTCCGAGGATCTGGGACTGGCTGGTATACATGAGTGGGTGGGATTCGAGCTGCCTTGATGCGACGCTTCAAGTCATCGACATGGGTCTGCGCGGCCCTGACCTGCTGCTTTGCGGTGCAGTAGGCGCGCCCAGGTGCTGTTTTTGAAAAGCCGAAAGTCTGGTCAGATTGAAGGCTTCTGAGATCAGCTTGTGCTGCGTTGCTCCGGTTTTGCAGCTCCAAGTACCGTGGCTGTGATTTGTACTTGCTTCGGGCTTTGT
The DNA here is from genome assembly GCA_023078555.1 of Ulva prolifera. Lineage (NCBI taxonomy): Eukaryota > Viridiplantae > Chlorophyta > Ulvophyceae > Ulvales > Ulvaceae > Ulva > Ulva prolifera. The sequence continues at coordinate 5,873,596 of CM041200.1, read as the reverse complement.
CTCGGTCACTCGGACTGGCTGAATACCTCAAATAGATCATTTCTGTTGATAGGTGCGCGATGAGGCGCTCCTGCTCTGCCTCATGCCCTGAAAATTCGCGTGCGCACGCATCTAGAGCGCGTGTGGCCGCTTGGATTGCTGACTCCAGGGCCGCCAGTGCATGGGCTTTAGCTTGCTTCTTCTGTTCCAGCACGATCTCTGCGGCAACAAGCTGCCGCTCCAGATCCCGCACGATGGCTTGCATTGCCTGGATCTTCTGCCAGTGCGCCTCCATCCGCTGATCGACCAGCACCTGCTCCTCGGAGAACTTGGTCTGTAGCACATCACTGTCCGCAGCGTAGGCGGCTGCCAAGGACTCGGTCGAATCATGCTTCGTCGAAAACACAGTTCCGTGCGATGCTGTACAATTTACAGCCGCGACATAGCCGCCAACAATCAGTGCTGCGCGCCGTGCCAGGCCTCCACGCAGCACGAGGTGGCGGAGGTCGTCGGGGTGGACGGGCAGGGCGTACTCGCGCAGGCCGGGGAACTCTGCCGCCGCGGCGTGGTGCGCGAGGCACAGCATCACCCACACCACCGCCGTCTCCCTGCTCCTCAGCTCCACCTTGAGCATGTCCGTGTGCTCGTCGCTGCTGTGGCGGCTGCAGTGCTGCTTCTCGAACCGCAGCAGCTCTCGGCAGTAGAACTCCGCCAGCTGGTGCGCTTGCTGCAGAGCTTCAGTGGAGAGGCTGGCAGCTGCCTCGGGGGCTTCCAACGCGGCAGCGCGTCGGAAGAACCACTGCTCAATCTCATGCAGCATCTGCACTGCCTGCTGCTTTAGCATGGACGAGCTGTGCACATGCTTTACCCACGGCAACAGCACAGACAGGTCGCTGCCCTGTGGTGGATGGGAGGTGGGGGCGAGATTGGCCACAGCCACTTGAGCCAAGTCCTTTGAAACATTGCTGCTTGGAGTTGGCTCGGTAGGGATGTCGACCGCAAACGGCTGCAGCAGTGCGAGGGTCGCTTTGTGGGAGAGCGGAGGCAGCTCGGCTGCTGCGCGGCAGTGGCGGTGGCGGCGGAGCTCGACGGCGTCGAGGCTGGCACGGGCGTCCTGCAGCAGGCGAGCCAGAGCGGCTGTCAGGCTGTCGTATGCACAGCCTCTCAGCCGTGCAGCTGCCTGCGATGCGTGCTGGAGCATGAGCATCGCCTTGTTGAGGGACTCAACTGATGCAGAAGGCGCCTCGCCCAGTGCTACGCTGTAGCAATTTGCTGTGATGGTGTGAAATACAGCCACCACTGCGTAGGAGTCGACTTCAGACACCTGCAGCAGCTGGAATTCCTCGTGGCCATGGTGTCTTGGTGGGGGCAGAGATGTGATGACATGGGTGGTGCACATATGTCAGCAAGCAAGGGAATGCTGCTGGTGATGCTGTTGCTCAAAATACTTTGTAATAATGATCAATCTGGACAGTAACTGTTCGGCCTCCCCCACTGGGACATGCAATATCAGATGTAGTCGAACAAGTTCAAGTGCTGCCTGCGATGACTGCTCACCCTGAGTGCAGTCTGCCCTGGCCGGAGTGCAAGCTAGCAGGGCAAATGACACAACAGCTGTGCTTGCAAACAGCTCAGGATCCTTGAAGCAGGCTCTAGAGGTCCATGAATGTGCCGGCATGCTGCTTGTGAGATGCTGCGTGCAGCAACTGCAGGGAGTCCAACAGAGGCCGCAGCGATTTGCAGTAGTGTGGCCTTGCAGCAGGTGTGTATCCTGGTGTGGCACAGGCATGTGGTGGGGGCACGTGCCTCCTGCATGAAGTAGTGAAAGACTTGCTCGACCAGCGGCCAGCACGTTGGCAGGGGCTCTGCTGTGGTGTGCTTTCCGACGTCCCTGAAGCCGCCTGATGCCTTCTGATCATACGGGATGTGCTGCGTTGAGTGGCCATCTGCTGCTCTGATTGCTTGAGCCACAAAGAAGCCTGGAGTGTGGCTCTTCTTTGGCAGGTTTGCCATGGCACTGTGGACTGCCTCGTTCACTCGCGTGATGTTGACTTCGCCTGGCGCCGTCACCAGGATGGACCTCTCTTGAGACCCATGGCACACTGACAATGCAGTCAGAGCACCGCTCTCGGCTTCCCTGCAACGCTCAAAGCCTTTCAGGTCATCCGAGACTGTCAGCTTCTGCACATAGGCTTCTGTAGGCCCATGGAACATGCCGACGCAGCTGCACCTGCGTTGTGCCAAGCTCCGCCTAGACGTGCATGCTGTGTTGCACCAGAAAGCCCTGTAATGGTTATCAGAAGTTGTGACAGTGGCCATCTCGTGCTGGGGAGTCGGCCTGCTCGCCAGTCAGCACGCCAAGTGCAGGACTGCTGTCACATGGCACTCGATCAGAGCAGCTGCCCTTGCGCACGACGCCGTTGTGTGTCAGCACTGGGCAGGGGACGTGCGGACGGAGGGCAGACGACAGTCCGCCCATGACATGGCGCACTCTATACATCACAGTCTCTCTAGCTCTGCTGAGCTTGTGCACCATGCACATAACGGCACACTGGCAACAACCTGTATGGCGTTGAAGTCGGCGGTCGACTGCGACAAGGGAGTGATGAGAGTGAAGAGGGTACGAAAGAGCACGCCAAGAGCAGGGGCACACTGGTGAGTGTGGCTCTGCCACATGTCAAGGCAGACAGCCCGCACAGTGGTCCGTGCTCGCGGCTCTGTCTCGGTAGTAGCAATGAGCGCAGCGGCAAACTTGGGAGCCCATGCCACCGCAGCCGGGTCTTCCATTCGTGTCATGGCTTGCTCCACAGCCTCGGGCACGTTAGGCGGTGCATTGCCGCCAGAAGAGAGGTCCCTCAGCATGGTCATGATACCATCCTGCACGTATGCACACTAGATATCTAAACATCATATATATGTATATATTTATGAATATCAAAAAAATATCTTATCTAAATATTGCATGCTGTAAGCTGTGCTTCAGCTCGTGTGGGATTGCGACAAGACGAGGCCCCCACGCAGCCTTCAGTGGAGGCATGTACCAACGTTCAAGACATTTGACCAACCACTGTGCTTGCAGGTAGAGTAAACGACTGGGGTGTGAACTGGAACACAGACCATTCGGATTCGGTGGCTTGGACAATGGCCCACAGACTTTGGCTGTCTAATGAACAGGGACAGCAACATCAATTGACACCACTAGCCATGTGGACAGCCACACGGTGGCCGTTATTGCAATGTGATCACTGTCACCAATGCGACATCGCACATGAAGAACAAATCCAGCGCAAGTGCAGCGCCGGTGCGCACGGCTCAAGGTCTCGCGTGGATTTTGCACGTGCACACGCAGCCGCATGCAGGGACGCAGGATTACCAATTTGTTTTATTTCTCCGTCTGTCCAGTGGCCAGTGCAGCATCTGTGCCTGTGCGCAGGTGTGTGAGTCCATTGCCTTCATGCTACGCGACACACCGTTGACCCATACTATGGTGTTATGGGAGGTGCAACTTCAGGTACATGAAGGGGACATGCACGAGTGCTGATTCGACCACTGCGACATTGGTACATGTGAAATTAGTCCATGCCACATGAACAATTTTAGAGCTACGGCACCCTTGGTGATTCATTCCAGGGCACAGGAGGTAGCTAGGTAGTGCCGGAACTGTGACAGACCGTATGATGAGTGGTCCAGAGAGCTGCTGACGCCGGTCCGCCAATGTAGAGGAATGCTGAACATGGATGATGCCACCCCGCTTCAGAGCATGCGTACCTAGGGTGACAGACAAAAGGTGAGACACGCACCGCATGAGGTACAGCGTTGCACACACTGCGGAACAGCTTAACCAGCTGCTTGCAGGTATCTGCCTGTTGTCCATCTGAGGATGGAGTCTGCTTGAAATTATGGATCTCGTCCAGGAGTGGCTCCTGTGAGGCCAGCTCCTCCTTGAGGTTGGATGCATACCATTCCCGGGGCTGGCCTGCATAGCTCAGCAACGATAGATGTACTCACTGCTCTATGGAAATACATGAAGCATCTAGACGCTGTACTTACAGCTAGCAAGGTTTTGGCAAATAGTGATTCTCTTTTCAACTTTTCAAGCCAAGCGGGGGGGTGTGCCAGGCGGAATGTCTCCCGACCGCCCATCGATGGTGACTACCAATTGTGCTTGTAGTAGCTAAATGGCACTGATATGATGTGATTAGTACAGATGGCATCAGCATCAACACAAGTTGTACGCGTGAAGCATACCCAGGAGCAGTGCAGGTGGTGCTTGCTCTGCTTTAGCAGGGCCGACAGCCATTTAAGTGAATTTGCTATGGGAAGGTAATGATAGGACTGGCAATAGGAACAAAGATACGCCAGAGTACAGGGAGTGGTGTTGTCATTGGGTAGGTCTACTGTTCCTTTGCAGAGCTTTCACGATGCAATATGTTCGGATTTGTTGCGCAAGGCTCATACACACACACACACACATACGAAAGAGAGAAGTACACAGGTATGATCAGACAGATTAAGATTCGAGGGCAGAACAAATGAAGACCTCGAACATATCTGCTTTGTCAACAACAAACAAGGCAGTCACTGGTAGCTTTTATAGGTGACAGGCTCGAATGTTTGCATACCAGTCGCAGCTGCGTGAACGTGGTTGATCTACGCATGTTGAAAATTGTCTCCATCACCCTCAGACATCTTGGGCGACGGCGGGAGTGCTGCCTGGTGTGACCTTATCATGGAGTGGCCTGAGACAAACATTTTTGTCTCTGAGCAAATGTCTCCAGACACTCCGTGCCATCAACTGCGTGAGCTTGTACCTTCAGCACAGTCCAGGACCTCCTGTGGCATCCAGCACCCTGATGCCCTCCTGTGTAGCTGCCGTTGTGGGTTTACTGTGCTGAAGCTCAGCGACTCAAGTCTCACATAGTCGCCGGCCGTGGCCACGCTCGCGACCCCGTGTCAACCAGTCAGACGTACACACAACACCAGCTGACCGATCAGTCCACACCAGTGACACATAGTTTAGTGATTTCGAGGCGTTGTCGGCCCACTGAGCACGATGGGTATACGTTGGGCGCCGTTTGAGGCCGTTTGACCCGCGCTGGGCAAACAGCACACGGGCCAAAACACCCCCGTTTCGCTGGGTATTTGCACCTGTTTTCCCCAGCATCATTGAGTTCGATTCAAGTGGTTCTTGTTAGTCTATAGCACTTACAACCGTGTTCCAACAGCGCTCTGAGGTGCTCGCGTTCCCGGAAGACGTGCATTCGGGCTGACTGCTCACCCCCCGAGTCTCGCCCACCCAAAACAAGCAGCATACAACCCAACCCATCGATAGCATCTGTGACATCAGATGTCCTGAGAAATTTTCAGACTCTCTATGAAAGAACGAAAGGGCTCTCAGGTACCCTTGTACGAGGCATGGCCTGAGGGCCGAATGGACGGGAATGAAATCAAGCAGCAGGCTCCACAGCCCTGTGCGCAGAATTTCCAAAAGCATTATGCTAGGTCGCGCACTAAAATCTATTGTTACCAGTTTGAGAACTCGGGTGAGGCTTTTCTGCGCGCTGTGCACCCTCCGACTGTGGCCTTGTTCGTTCGTCTCCTAGAACGATCAAGACAACTGCACTGCAGACAATCCGTGTGTGTTACAAGGACAAAGCAAGCAAGGCAGGTAGTACCGCGAGCAGCAACCAGGGGAACCGCAGAGAATCCGTGTGTGTTTGGCAGATGCATTCGACCGTGGCTTGCGTATGTCACGGTCTGTCATTATTATATATATGTACTACATATGTTCATTATGGTCTTTCAGGTAGTCCTGGCACGGCGCCACAACATTGTGACAATTGGTTGCAGCTCAAGTGACCTTGAGCTTGCTTCGCATCGCCTCTCAGCCCAATAAACTGATACAGCCTGGTGGGCTGCTTGACAGCTGTCTGATGATTACGTTCATGCAGGCTTGGTCCTGCAGGACCTGACTGAAGGTCCTGGGCCTTCAGTCAGGTCTGCTGACTGAAGGAATTTGATCGCTACATGTAGATCTGGCAAGGTCTTCTGCTTGTTTTGTATCACATGGCCACAGCTGGCCGCAGAATTTTGATGCTCTTAGCTGTGCAACAAGCAATTGGGACGCATGGTCAAGTACCATGCACTGTGCATGAAGAGCAGCAGTGAAAAGCTTGGCAGCTATGGGGAAGAGCCTATAAAGGCCGTTCTCGTGCTCCTCGATCAGCCAGGAGCACGCGGCAGTGACCGCACAACATACCTTCTTACAGTTTTCCCTGTACAATCTCTGTCAACTGTGTCAAGCATAAAGTCAGTTCTCCTGTGTTGTTGAGATAGCGCCTCCACAGAGGTTGCCCCAATGTCCCAAACTGTGAACACAGCGATGCTCCGATGTAGAAACCTGCAAAAGGTACACAAAACTATTTTGAATCGAGCTTGTCTTGAGAAGTGGCGAACCTGTGACACTGCCAACGTTCACACTCGGTGCGAAAGCCACTTTGCTTTGACAGAGACTTAAGCAAGCTTGCGCTATGCCAGCCTGGAAATTGCGCCCCACTTCTCATCGGATCCTAGGATGTAATACACTGCGGCCGCTCTGCATGTGTACTTAAGCTGTACACTCCGCAATCGCAGAGCATGCGTATCCTGATCTTGCATTTCCGTTTCGCAGGCGTGCACACCAATATCTGACAGGAGCGCAAGCTGTGTTAACTTGACAACTCTCCTGCCAGAAACATTGCAGATGGGCTGGAGTACCGTTAGACCTCATATACAGTACTGCAGCATACGCACATCGAATTTCTGAGTGTATCGGGCACGAATCTCCAGTGTCATCGTGACAGCCACAACATCACACCGACAAAGTGCCAAGCAGGCGAGGACAATAGGCTGTGTGCTGGCGGCACGACTTGGTGGCCTGCCAAAAGATTGACATTTGGTGTATCGGACATGATACGCCAACAGTCATGCTGGCTGGTATCTTGTGAGTACCTGCATGCTAGTGGTGCAAGCATGCAGCATCTTTCACTGTTCATTCCTGAATGAATGTTGTCCTGCTGCTGCAGCAACCCACATACCAGGATCTCGATTTTGATGTGTTTGTCGCGGCAGCAACACCAGTACACACAGGCCAACCTGTTCCCTGTCAACAGACCGTGCTGCACACTAGCCGGACCTTGAAGGTTGGCCCCATTGATGGATTCCTTACCTCTACCTGGAATTGGATCATGTCCATGGCTCTCAGAGGGCAGTTCCAATCGCGCACGATGCCAGCGCCACGAGAGACCGACCAGTAGATTGTGATCACCTTTGTTTGTCATCATGTAACAGATGAGTACACAGTCACAGATGACTGATTTAAAAATCCAGTGGTATCTACCATCAACCGGAAAGTATGAAGAGTTAGGTTGGCATGGAGCCACTGAGGGCCTATGATCATCAGCATAGGCATGGACGGTACAATTATTGCAATCTTGAGCAATGCCCTGCCGTGAAGACTGCACTGATCTGCACCGGCACATTGAAGAGACAAGGCGGCAAACTTCTGGACCGTGTCGGTGAGGATTTATGTCCTGTGGTACAGAAAGTCTGCCCAATACGCTGCAATTTTGATGAAGGTGATGTGTTGCTCCGACTCCCAAATGCTTCTCTGACGTCCTCGTGACTGAGACTAGCCAACCGCAACCACACATGTGTCACATTCTCACTCTTTGAATTACATCGATTGCTTGTGGTACCATTTCGGATCACGGTGTACCGTAGCCCATAAACACCTCGGCCCCTCCATGCCACAATGGACAATAGGCCTTGTACGGTCCCTCTACATCGAAAAAGCCCAGAATATTGCAGCAGTGGAGGTGGAAGCGACAAGTGGGATGCCCCTCACATATATCCTTCAGCCTTGGCAAACACACTATTGCTGACTACGTGACTGCAACCTCATCGCCACCCTTGAGTAGCGCACAAGTCTGGAGCCAATATACATATGTACTACAGTATGCAACAGTTGCACCGCCAGTGCACGGTGCATGGAAACGTGTCAACCTCAATTGCTTCAGCGCAGGACTACGCATGGTCTACATGATGGAACACTCGCTATCTGCTGCCTCACTGCGACGCTGCCCTTGATCAATCCGGCTACTCGGCAAAACAGAGGCAACATCTACTCCTGGTTGAATAAAGCTAGGATGACGCAAAACCTTGTCATCACTGTGCGCCATAGCTCCGCATGATTGGGCGGCATCAACTGCATTACCCCCGGCAAAAATGGACCTCTCGTGTACAGGGCTTGTTTGTTGTGCAGGGACTGATAAGGGCCTCTCAGGACTTGTAAGCTGACTGGGCTCTGTGAAGTTCTGAGGTGGCTTGATTGACGCTGGCAGAGCTGGGAACAGGTGTTCATCTGATGGGCGCTGCAGGTAACGGACTTGCAGGCAATCTAATGCACCCAGGCATCGCGTCCAGACTGCCGAGTTTGGCCAGCCTGATGCATTGAAACTGTATCGATTGGTTGCGCTACTCTGTGGTTTCTCATCATCTGTGCAGTCATTGAGGACAACTTTCAAGTCGGATGACATCCCCATATGTTCTAAAATGCCTTCAAACATATCCTGCAGAACGCTCACAATGTATCATATCTCCCGAGATATATGCCAGGCTCGCCCATTATTTTGACGAAAACAACTGCTGTCTGCCAAATGTTGCACTTTAATACACCTGTGAATGATATTTGCAATGCCCAACAAGGGTGGTTCAGTGGGCTGCTTCGACTGCAGGGAGTTGACTGTATGCACACCTTCACAGCAACGCAGTCTAATTGCCTGCGTAAGCTGGCATCTTCAGCCGTGTGACCTTTAGCAGCAAGCTGTGCTATGACTTCTTTTGCTTCCTGTTGACATGCAGCTTGCCGACTGTGCGCTGCATCTGGCTTGGATGTTGCGTGTGATATCCCATTAGGCTGCTGTGTTGGGGTTGACTCGTTCAAGTGTGTGGGAATCGGACTTCTTGCGGGAACACTGGAGTTTGGCTGGACCTCAGCCATGGTAGGCTGGCAGCGAAACCACAAGCCTGCTTGTGGAAGCCGCAGTGCAATGGCTCGAAAATCCACATCAATAGTTGTAAGAACTTGATACACACGAGCACAGTCCCAGTTAGCAAGCATTGCCAATGCATAAACAAGCTGCTCAGGTGGAAGATCAAATTGGGTGACCTTTGGTGCTGCACTTCCGCCATGGCTCTTATTCAGTGCCTGACACTGAGTTACGAGGCTCTCCACTTCTGTGCGTGTAGGGGCGGCACACCACTCTCGGACCGGCCACGCTCCGAGGAGCTCATCAATCGTCATCCCATAGGGCCGTGTGCACGATGGAATATATCCGGATGCAAGGTCTTCTGTGGAAACTGGCAGATATGCCTTTGACGCCGCTAGACCCTTGACCTGTGATCCATCAACGGCCACGGGCATAGTCAGAGGACTATGCACTGCCCCTGGTGCTTCCGCGCCCACGGGCACAGGAGAAACCATGGAGTAGGCCATGGGGGGGGCTTGAACGGCATACATTGGGCAGCCATCTGGTGGCACTGGCGGCATAAATGTCATTGGATGGATGTGCGCGGTGTGGGGTGCACCTGCAGCGGGTGAAATGGAAGATGCGTCCATTGACGTAGAATTTAGCGCAGCTGATTCATATGCAATTCCAGTCACATGGTCCTGTGACTTGAGCACAGCCTCGACTGTAATCTGACTGCCATCCAATGATAGCATGACATCACCTGGGAGAAGCTCCTGCAACAAGGCACCAAGTCTCACCTAAAAAGTGTCCTGACACCAGCCTGAAGAAGGAACCTGTCATTGTGTTGCGTCTTCATACCTCCAACACAGCTAGCATGGTGCCCTGCATATCGACTTCCTCTACAACTTTCTTTGACTTTAGTTTTTTGGCACTCTTTTTCTTTCCTTTTGCAGCCTTTGTGTTGGTATGGGCAATATCTTCTTCCTTGCGCTTCTCAGACCGATTACTTAAACGCAGGACGTGATTAAGCACCACCCTGAAGATCACGATGCAGACTCAACCCGCCTGAATGATGCACCATCGACGAGAAGCTGTGCGGCATCACATGCCCGTGATGAGGGATTCATACCTTGCTTGCTGCGTGTCATTTCGAGCAGATGTGACTAAGTCACTTGGAATTTGAAGCGAGGGGTACCTCTTCTTTACTTGTGTCAGCAACTCTGCGGCATTGCCCCCTTCAGTAGAATCTGAAGGCCGGGACATACTTGATGCAAGAAGCCCGCTTGCACTTGCCAGAGCAGGCAGTGCCTGTGCGACTGCATCGGCACTCATGTGACCAAACACAGTTGGCATCAGAGTAGGGGCTGTTGAGAGAATGTATTGGGCGAGTGCAGCTGCTCGCAGCTGAGCTGCGCAATCAGCAGCTGTGGCTTGCTCCATAGAAGCGGGGTGAGAATTTGGAGCTTTGCATGGCATGGGACCTCCGATGCCCGTAGGCGGTATGGCACCGCCAGGTGTATGCATAGGTCCGGTGGCAGAGCTGGCCACAGTCGAGTCGGCCGGACCAGGCACACGAACAGCAGGCACTGCATATCGAGCCACACCAAACGGGCTCTGCTGCGGCAGCGGAGGTGCCCACTGTGAGACCTGAGATCCAGGTGGTTGACTCCCTGGATTCAGCCTGGACTCAGCCATCGGGTTCGATAGCGGCGGCTGATTTGGTGCAGGTGCAGCTGTTGCAAGACTGTTGGAAGTCCTGGGGAATGGCCTGAGCGGACTACCCCGGTGATTAGCAGCACCAGACCCAGCTGTGCCTATGTACGCAACAGGTGAAGACTTTGGCGTTTCGCTGGAGCGTTTGGCACGGTATCGCGTTGTGATGGTGGGATGCCTCTGTGCCATCCCCGCATGGAAAACTGGGCCTCCAATGGGCGGTGAGAACTCTGTTTGAGGAAGGGGATCTGAGCCAGGCAAGGTTATAGGGACAGCTGCAGCACCCCTTGCTGGCTGTGGGGTAGGGAGCTGCAGCTGCGGAAGAATGGAAGATGAGGAGACCCGTGCTGCTTCCCCACTAGCTGTAGCCACTGATGCTACAGGGCTGTTCTGCATCGGCAGAGATTGATGATACGCTAGCGCTGGATGTGCAGTTGAAGACCGGTGCTGTTTGGCAAGTGGACGGCCGTTGTGAACTGCGGCGGGTAGACTTCCCTGTGAAAATGGCAGATCTGCCGGTGCTTCATTTGAAGATCTGCCACGATCGAGGACAGCGGGCACTGCATATGACGGGGCAACACTGACTGGACAACCAGCCGCCGGAGCATCTGCACCGCCCACAGGAGATGAGGGCAATGAGCCAGATTCCACCTTCACTGGGGCCTCCGAAGGCGATTCAACAGACGAAGCAGCGGAAATTCCTACATCATTATGCTCTTGGCTACTTTGTCCCTGCTTGTTTCGTGCAGCAGCCCTTGCTGCTCGTGCTTGCTTTGAGCGAGCCGTGAGCACATGGGCAGCTTCACGGACTTTAACACGAGGTTTCACCCTGACTGCAGGCCTCGTACTTGGTGCCTCTACACATTTCATTGCCCGTCAAGTAAATGTGAAATGTGAATTGCGATCAGCCAAGCTCAACATCTGGAGCAACAGATGGCAGCATATAATAGCACACATCGACAGCACAAATGCTCTATTGGAAAGTTCATACCGCTATGCTTTGGTTGTTCATCTCTGCTTTGAATTTGTGCAGTGATGTCATCTGAAAGCAAAACTTGTGCTTCAATGTCGTGGCACAGGCTGTCTACAGCCTTGTCTACAGCTTTAATGATGCACCCACTCGAAGCATCAGATTTGTTGATGCTCCGGACAAGCCCATCCTTGTCTGCTTGTCGACTTGCTTGCGAAGCTTTGATGGGCGACGTCGTCACCGTGCGTGGCGATTTGGCATTCCAGCTTAGTGCCTGGGACAGGTTACTACGCCAGTCAGCATCAAGCCGTTGTGTGAAAGCATGCAGCTCTGCATCGTCCTCGGAGTCTGAGGATTCAAACTGCTCCTCTGGAAACAAGTCCGTGGGAGAGACTGTCAGTGCCTTTGGCAACATGACAACGGACGCTTCACAGCTGGACGTCTTGGCACGTGCTGGGCCACTTGTGTGATCCTTGATAAGCTGGGAGACGTCCTTTCGGCCTTTGCCAATGCTGCTACTTGACATGGTTCAGAACGGCCTTCGTCCGCCACAAACAGGCCGCGCGGCCATGATGGCACAAACTGCCGATTCGAGCATGCGGAGCGTGGGCCGCAAGGTAAGCATGTAAGCTACGAGATCTGAACAAGTAGGCTGACTCGATATATCTGATATGGACGCCCTGCGAGTCATTATCTGTTTGTTGGTTCGTTATACCGCTGTTGTCGAGTGGGCAGATTGGTAACAGTGACAGCAGACAGCACGTAAGTTCCGATTGGCTCTGCCACTAGAATCAAAATAAAAACGAAAAGCAGATGCGCAGCTACTCGAGTATACAGAGTGAGCGCAATCAGCTACTCATTGACGCAAAGTGCGGGGAAAGCATGGCGCGAAATGTGTCATACGTTATGAGCAGTGCAAACACCTTTTGTACAACATTATATACAATTTGCAGTGACAGATTGTGTGAACGGCAACCTCACTGCCTCTGCTTTGAGGTGTGCAAACACTGCCAAACCTGCCAAGTTTAAATCAAACCAGCTTCAGAAAGCCAAGTAGCGCCAGCATCACATTACTACGACAGTCCTTAAAGAAACAAACAAGTAGGGGTGGACGAGGGTGACGGAGGCCGCACTCGTTGGGCTGTGCCTCACCGTGAGGTTGCAGAACGCTGCTACCTTGCCGGCAAGCTAGACAATGAAGACAGCCAGGATATCACACAGCAGGAGATCCTGTCTTATCGATGTCGACGCTGTAAGTTCGTGTGCAGAGTACCCAGATTTGCGGTGCCATCACGTGTGAAAACCTCAATGCCCGATTGAAAAAGGCTAAGCCGGGAACTTCTGCGTAAATGCATAAAGTCACTCCACGTGCTGTCAAATTTGCTCTGATTCTCATCAGGCTCCCTTACTTGCAAACGTCCATAGTGACTCCTCTATGACAGCAGAGCTGAATAGCTATTTCATTGGTTCGTTGAGGAGCCACTGACGCCACTTGTGACGTCATTCCAAATGCATGCGGGTGTCGCGCTACACCGCGGGGACGCCGCACACATACAGGAGTCAGGACAGGCAGTCGACACCTTGATATTGTCACAATTGGCTGTGACCTTTCTCTTTCGCTTCAACAAGTTTACACTGCGGCCGGGAGGATGGTGAAGGTGCTGCCCTGTGCCCCTGTGACTTTTCAAAGTATGCCCCTCTTTCCGTTCAGGCTAACATTCAGCGTGTTATGCAGCAAGTCGTTATTGACGCCCGAACTCATCTGCTTGGCCGCCTGGCTTCGACAGTGGCCAAGCAAGCACTGCTCGGGCACCATGTCGTATGTCCCCCCACCTCGCAACCGACGGTCTCTACGATCATACGCACTTGGCTATTCCAATGCTGACATTCAGCGTGGACTGCTTTCAGGCAATTGTGAGATGCGAGGACATCAATATTTCCGGCGGAATTGTCCGCCAGAAGATGAAGTACGAGCGCTTCTTGCGCAAGGGCACGAACTCGAACCCTCGTCGTGGTCAGTTCCATTTCCGGGCACCTTCTCAAATTCTCTTCCGAACAATTCGAGGGTGTGCATCATCTGCTGTGATCTGCCCCAGCGGCAGACTGCAAGTTGTTCCTACTGTCCCAGCTGCACCCGCTCTCTCATTCCTTATCTGACGCAAGCTGAAGCAGATTCGTCGTTGACTTGACCTCTGGGCGTTGTGAGTCCCACTGTGCCTTTGTGGGGCGGACAGAATCAGCTGTCTGTTGGGAAGCGATGGTGAAACGTGCAGAATGGTACCCCACAAGACATCGCGTGGCCAGGAAGCGTTGAAGCGTATCCAGTGCTGCGAAGGTATTCCTGAGGAGTTCCAGAAGTCAAAGCGCATGGTGGTTCCAGACTGCCTCAAGATTGTGCGCTTGCAGCACGGACACAAGTTCTGCCGGCTTGGCGACCTTGCATCTCAGGTGCTGCATCTGGGACTTCTTGCCACAACGTCTATTTTGCAGTTAGAGGTTTTTAGAGCCACCCAAGCAGCTCACAAGCTGTACTACTGGTCTGCGGATTTTTGCCCAACGGCTCATATCTGACATGTCTATTTGCATCACCCTGTCACAGCAGCTGCATCTGATTGGGTGGCCTGTATGTGAGGAACGTGACTGGTTTTTTCGTAAGGTGTGCCCAACGGTGGTGGGTTCTCCAGGTGGGCTGGAAGCATGAGAAGGCTGTGGCAGAACTGGAGGCGAAGCGTAAGGTCCAGTCCGCCGAGTACTTCAAGACAAAGAAGAAGCTAGCTGCTATCCGTGCCCGCGCAGAGGCTCAAGCTGCTTCTTCCTAGATCTTGGGTGTGCAGAGGTGTCAGCAGGCTGAGTGCACGTTGTGTAATGGTATATAACGGCGTCGATATGCGATCATATCTGCTTTGGTTTCATATCCATCAACAAATATCTTTCTTTCTTTGCTTCCCAGACAGCGTGCACTTTTCAACACCGGCTTGGCATGTATTTGTGTGGCTACAGGAGCCATGTTGATTCAGATTCTGACGTTCGCCGATTTTCGTGTTCAAGTGCTACTGGAAAGCAGCATTTACACGGATCCATGAGCGTAAAGGTGAAGGTTTACAGCTGGAGGCGAAATGTGTCAACGCGTGGTCATGTGCGAATGCGTGAGTAGCGGGTTTGTCAAAGCACAGCTATGACGTCTTTCCTGGCATTAGCCACAACTTGATCAGCTGAAGAGATATGGAAATAGATCCAGAGGATGTCAAGGCGGAGATAGCCGCTGTTAAAGTTGCATTCGCTCAGGTTCGGGATACTGATGTGCTGTGTGCTCGACATGCCGGACCACCGACCCGTTGTAGCTACAATGTAGCAATGTATAGTCATAACAGTAGGCATATCAGCTCTATACTGTAAAATTTGTAGGTCAACGCGCGGCTTGGGCGAGGACGTGGAAAGCCAGGAGGCGCGAGGCCAAACATCCTGTCTCGGGTGTCGAAGGCTGACGCCCCAGCAGCTGGAGATCGCGAACAGAACCCCGTCAGGTCATACGCTGATTATGACCGACGTAGCTCTCGTAGATTTGTGGTGCGCACTTGCTCATGGTGGACGGCAAGTGAATGTCCGGGTCCAGTGCTAGACCTGCAGGCTGCCCGGTTTTTTGCGCGGCACCAACAGGAAACTCATGGCAACGCGTCTTTGTAGAATAGAGACTGGAATATAGCACGGAAACGCACGGCCGAAGGGCTCTTTGTCGATGATCAGGAGGATCCAGCAGGTGGGGACGATGACGTAGAGCCAATTCGGAAACGAAGCCATACTGATGGCCCAGCTCTGCAATCACAACATAATGAGCTAGATGAAGGTGGAGAAGGTGAGGTAGACGTTGCCAAGCCACCGTGTCTATGTCCGGCATCCCAACCTGTATGTGCAGTTGCTTCAGTGCATTGACACCCCAAGCTCATACGTAGGCCAAGTACAGCCAATTCGCAAGGGCCATCAAGTGCTGTATGACCCATTCGATGAGGCTAATCGAAGTTCAGAACACATGGCCCGGCCCACACAGGCAGGCACTGCACGCAGTCGGCAGCATGGTGATGAGGCCGGTGCCAGGGCCGGGAGGGCATTTGATCAGTCCAGAATTTCCTTTGCATCGAGCTCTCAACAGCGAGAGAATAGACAGCAGGGACGTCCGCCTCGGTCTGTGAGGGAATCTGAAACAGTCCCGACTCTAGATCGGCCAGGTGCTGGCCAGAAGCGCCGTGCAGATGCTGATATCCGTGGTGCAGCCAAAGCTGGGCGTTTTGATGAAGCAGCCCAGCCTTCACAAGCATCTGTGCCTATTGAAGACGGAGAAGTTGAAGCACTGCCACCTGCTCCACAGTCCCATCAGGTGCGGGCCCAAGCAAGCATGTGCTGTGATGGTACGACTGCATATACAAGATTAGGTTGTTTCTTGTGCTCTTCCTGTGGCTGTCCCTGGTGGCAACACAGGGTGGCAATGTGCTACGAAGGCAGGGGCGGATGGATGATGGTGTTGTTAGACCATTAGATTGTCGTAGTGCGGACAGCGCAATTGCTGACACAATGAATAGCTCCAGGCTTGCTTGGGAGTTACATGTTCATCTGCCCCGCTTGTTCAGGCTGCTTCGTCTTGGCGTGGATCACTTTTGCTCGTGGCTATCCCTGTGTTTTGCAGGAGGAGTTTTTAGTTGAGAAACGGCCCGAACGACACGCACCGGTGCCTGCCAAAGTGCTGCAACGGAATAGGCGAATGTTTGGAGCACTTTTGGGGCACCTCGATGGAGCAGAGTACGTGCCTACCTAGACGTGTCTTGGGTAGACGAAGGATGGGAAGTCACAAGCTTCGTGGTGTCCCTCAGACTGACACCTACACCATACGTTGTACAGGCGCCAAGAAAAAAGGTTTGAGCAATCAGCAGTGATGAAGCGGCGGAAGGAACTTGAGGAGCATGCAGCAGAGAGGGCACGCAAAGACTCGATGCAGGCCCGCGAAGCGGAAAGGCGGCGACAGTTTGAAGCACGGCGCAAAGACATTGCTACTAAGAGAGAGCTTCTTTTGCAACAGAACATGAAACAGGTACATTTCTTGTTCTCGTGTGTTTTTTGTTGTCCACAAACTCAAGTAGGGCGCCACAAGCTGTGCCGGTGCTGCTTGAGATTTGGTACGGTCAGGGTGCTAACGCAGCTGGAGAGGAGTTTGCAGGCTAAGCTTCTTTGCGCTGAGAAGATTGCATATGCTCGCGGTCTGCTCCAATTCATCCGGACAGAGACGATCCCACCAATCCTGTGGGAGCCAGCAGGAGTGAACAAGGATGTGGAGAAATTATTCGAGGTTTGTATATCTCTCTGATGTCGGGCAAGACTGCATGGCAATGGCAAGCATCGTGCTTTTCAACAGTCAGAGCTGTACCTGCTCGCTTGGGACTCATGGAACCCATTGCACACCTTTCATCGGTCTTCATGCACACATACACACAAGCCATGGTCAACCGTTGCGTATTTGTCCGAATGCCTGGCGATGTCTGACTTTGAGGCACAGCAGGGGCAATTCATCACTG
This sequence comes from Ulva prolifera, assembly GCA_023078555.1. NCBI lineage: Eukaryota > Viridiplantae > Chlorophyta > Ulvophyceae > Ulvales > Ulvaceae > Ulva > Ulva prolifera. Next base: position 5,856,362 of record CM041200.1, on the reverse strand, counting down.
CTGCATGTGGGGGCGCACACTCTGATTGGCATGGCTGCTCGGGTTACGGCATTTGATTGCTATCTGGCTATGTCCCGTGTGGTTATGATCAGTGCATGAGAGTGATCTCGCCAATTTTTGTCCTCTCTCCAATGCAATCACGTAGATGCTGCACGCTACTGCGCCGCATCTTATCCAGCGGCAGGCTAAGGCTGCATGTCTCGCACACCCCTCCTGTGCATCATGTGCTGCAGAGTGGAAACATCACTGTACTATCACATGTCATGTCAAATTGGAGCTGGCCAGGGCTAGCATGGTAGTTTGCAGTGACTTCAGCAGCATCACCTGCTCATATTTCTGCAGCAACAGGCGGTGGACTTCAAGTCATGGGCCGATGAGCAACTGAAAAAGTTAAGGCTGGACCAACAAGGGATGCGAGAGCGGGCAGAGAAGCAGTGGGCTGACATCGACCGCATTCGGGAGGAGCGTCATAATGCAAATCTGGGTGTGACCTTTTCTCGCCTAGTGGCCGTGTTTGCACACTGCAAACATTTGCATGTGCAGCAGTTCACCCTGCACACTCCTGGTGTGCTGCTTTTAGGTGCCTCGTGAGCATTGGGCATCTGGTGGCTACGTGTTCATTCGTTTTGGCATAGCGCCTCCCTGTCCTGTCCTGACCTGCGTGGGCAAGGGGGACCAGAGTCAGTGTACTGCAAGGTGAATGTACCGCATGTTGATGATCTGCACTTCCTGCAGTCCCTGATTGCACAGTGTGGCTGACTAGTCTGTTTTTGTTCAATGATGTGCCCGATGATGTGTAGGCCGGGGGAAAGGTGGAACAGGACCTGCCAAGGTTGCACCCAAAGCTGTCAGATCCAGTGTCATGACTGCGAAGGACTACCAGGAGCGAGCACAGCATACTCGTGTGCAGGACGCACCAGAGGCTGACGCACATGAACCTGGTAAAATCCTCGATCGCCTGACATACACGTCAGCCACACTGGATGGTTTGCGTTCCGCACGGAGCACACACATAGACAGCTTCATCCGTTGAAGTCACTTTACATCAGTGCATGCTCATGCAGTACTGCCTCAGCATAGGCTTGCAGCAGCTTCATGTGTTGTGCAGGTCAAGGAGATGACCAGGACCATGCTGCAGATGATGCAGAGGCACATGACGAAACGTACTTGATTCCGGATGCTGACAAGGCTGTGTCTGGCGCAACAGATGCACCACATCAGGAACAACCACGATCTGGGCGCTCAGCCACGCCAGAACGACATCCTGGAGCTGGCGAAGCCGCTGGCTCCGATGGCGAAGCAGATTCAAAAGGCGAAGCACAGATGGAAGACGCAGCACCGCAGCGCAGCAGCAGTGATCGCGAAGCAGGTGGTGCAGGTCCGCAAGGACTTGCAGACTCCAATGTGAACGGGGCAACTGAAGACTCCGTGCAGCCTGGGGACGTCAGCGATGATTCTTTGAGCTTAAGTGAATGAATCGTGTGCATTGTGTGCCTAGAAAGGTGGTGGGCCAATGGTATCAAGTACATGACAACAAAATTTGCTACTGCACTGCGCCTCCAGCCCCAATCGGATCAAACAACCACAGCTTTCTCATGCGGTAGTGTCCGCTGTCCATCGCCTGCTGAGAAGCAGAAACAGGCGTCCGACTGCCATCCAGTCTGGTAGAAGACGACCGAGGTATACACAGAATCTCAAATTTACATCGAACTTCCTCGAAAATAGTACGGAATATGGATTGCAGTTCGCATGTGATCGTGCATTGGTATTTGAATTCTTTCATTTTCATTGACCCGTCCACAATAAATATCATGTAGAAATGACTGAAAGTGCATACATGATTAGCTGCTACCCGAACTGATACGTCACTGCAAACATCGAGAATAAAAGGATGTTACATAGTTCATGATTGGAACCTCCAACGTCATGCGATCAATCCATGCAAGGTGCAGGAATTAGCTTTTCCCATTCAGCGGAGTCTGTACCCGGACCTGCGTCCTCAGTACTTTCTATTGCCAGCACCCTGTTTTCTAACGCCTCGATGAGGAAAGACTGAACCAGGAGCTCCGCAACAACACTGCGTGCTGCTTTCCCTTTGATATCATCGTTGTTGGAAAGGTTGACTCCCCGGAGGGACCCCGTGGTAGCTCGCAGGATGCGGTCGTTAACGCCCTTGCCAGTGAACGGCCCTTCACTCAGAATCCCTGGCCTGACGATGGTGTATGGTATGCCACTGGCGATTACGAGCTTCTCCCCAGCCCTTTTATACTTCAGCACACCAAAGGTATTGATTATGCAGAAAGGTAGACGATCGCTGCGGGTCACCCCTACAGAGGTGCATAATGACACATGCTGCATGGAGCTGGGCATTGCAGATAACAGGTTCTGGGTGGACACATAGTCAGTCTGCTTGGGCCCGTTGTTGCCTTCCCACCTACAATTAATGATATCTGCATTCATGATCTATAAAATGCGTGACATGATAGACCTTACGTGCATGCGCACCTTGCTGTGGGAAAAGCTGTAGTCCCTGTACATATGAGAGCTCCGCTGCAGCCTTTAAAAACTTCTTTCTGGCTGAGGCCTTCGGCATCTTTCAGATCCACTTCGACAATTTCTAGCAAAGGAGAATTACCGAGCACAGAAGCGGCTTTAGAGGTGGAACGAGTGAGAGCTTTGACCTTGAAGCCCCTGTCTAACAGTTTCTTCACTGAGAGCTGCCCCACCCCACCTGCACCCACAGTATTGCATGTTCACTAAAACGGTTTCAATACTGCGCTCGACGGTTATATCAAGGTGATGATCTGGTAGGTTTCACTTTGTTGTCAACGACGGAGAAGTATCAAAGCACAATCGGATACGCTGATGAGAAGCGCTACCTGTGGCTCCGGCTACAACTACGGTTTCTCCTGGCTTCTGCACAAAAACGATATCCGTGAAGTCTATGGATAGTCACGATCATTCGCATCAAGCTGCTGGAAATCGGAGCCCCGTTTCGCCCTTACCAATGCTTGCGCCTGCACCGACCGGGTCCTGCTGGGGACGTGACCAGCACGCTGGGTGGGCTTCAATTGCAAGATCATAGACTTGAATCTGACACTAGTTATTCTAGTATGCAGTATGATTGTCCTTATCTAAGCACGTGCGCTGCAGATCATCGGAGTGTGACAAACAACCGCTGATGTATGCGTGCAATCCAGTGCCACCGCTAATCTAATCAACGCTGTCAATGGGCACACAATACCACACTGAAAAAATAGACAATACAAATCCTCGGATTTAATCTGACTGTTGTTTCCTCGGCATGCTGATGTGAGGTGTCCGGTGTGTGCCACACGGCACTGTACCTGGCGGAAGGAGACAACGCGGAAAGCACTTGCATGCCGAATTCATGATAGCCTCATGCACGATTCACATCTTGGGCTCTGCTCAAGAATCGGTTTATATTGTCAAGTAGTATACGGGCCTGCTGCGTAACGCATCGGTGTGATCTCGCTCGGCAGTGGTCGTATCAAGATGGTTAAAGATGCGGACTGCGGTGCCATTGCAGCAGACCCGTCGTTACTCGGTGACTTACTTGTCCAAGGCATGGGGTCAAAATCGTGCTTGTACACAATGTACCAGGGGCCTGACGGTGGTATCTTGAGCGGCCTAGATGCGATAAAACTGGCCACAAGCATGGTCCGCAATCTTACTGCTCTTGAACAACATGGAAAACAATGAGCCTGGAAGCCTTTGCTTTGCCTTCGTCTCACTCTCCCGGCTGAACGGGAGTGCACTACCTGCTGATATCGAGTGCCCTGAAGGAAGAAGTCATTCGGCAATGCTACACCAACTTAGCCGCGACCTGGGTAGCAGCAGACATCCAGAAAGAGCCAGTGGGGCCGGCCAGAAGGTTCCACCCTGTTGTGATCAATGGCAAGTGTCAGTGCAGCATGCAGTGTCGATGATCACATGCATCTTGGCCAGGTGCGGAGCATGCCCTGATGTCCTTCAAAACTACGCACTCCTTGAAGGGATTGTTATCCTTCAGTCCGGGGCGCCATCCGCACTATGGTCATTTCATGCGACAATCGCCGTCACGCATCCATCTATCAGACACTGTTGAAAGCCTGAAATAAGCTATCATGCATGCAAATACAGCTTATGAGGAAGACCACTTCTACAGGTGGCCTTTCTTCCGGGTTGCCGCTGATGCAAATGACGAACACCTCGTGGCACATATCAACACATTGCAGCCTCGGCTGCTGATCTGTGATGACAAGGCACAGGAACGCATGCAGTTGCTGGGGCTGCTTCCCTCTGCAGGTCCTGCAGCCCAGATCACAGTTGCTCATGGTGTATGCAGCATCTATTTGCTTCCCCATGGCGCAGCTATGAGCCAGGATGGGAACTGCCATGGCTCATCTTCAAGTGACTCATGGACACAAGCAGTATCGCTCGAAGCACCTCCGAAAGCACAGATGGCACTTGCAACATCGACCCCACTGAGCTGCGCAACACTTTCCTCCAGCGCTGCAGAAAACTTCACGCCTTTGTGTGTTGTTGCAACGTCTGGGTCATCTGGGCAGCCCAAGTATGTGACGCTGTCTCATGAGAGTGTCATTCACAGAATGCAGTGGCAGCAGCACATGTTCCCGCTGACGGGGGATGATGTGGTGATGATCAAAGCCTCTCCCACTTTTGTGGACTCTCTGTGGGAGACTCTCGCGCCAGCGGTGTTTGGTGTGTGCCCGCTATATACCTCAGCATCGCCTGGCAAACCACCTGAGGCTAGTGATAGCTGATACATCATGCTAAATGATGGCATATGCTGCAAGTGCCTTTGTAAAAGTGGCTTATCGTGTACATCTGCTGGTTAACTTTGCATGAATAATCTTTTCTGGGCCATGAACTGCAATGCAGCAGCGTGAAGAGGCAGTCCAGGCGACCGGCCCCACTAACAGGGGCACTATGCAGGCTGCAAAGGCTTGATCGTTCCGCAACAGCAAAGCAAGAGCCCAGCGTGCCTGGCCTCTATCATCCAGAAGTGCAGCATCACCCATCTTGTGGCCGTTCCGAGCTTGCTGGCTGCTCTGGCAATCCAGGCAAGCCGGAGCGCCGTCCAAACTAGTACCGGCACCACTGACCCAGCTCCTCTCCGTGATGTGCTGAGCTCCTTGCGATATGTTGCGAGCAGTGGCGATGAACTGCTACCTCACACTGTGCAGCTGCTGAAGCAGCACCTGTCAGCCCAAGCAGTCCTCCTGAATATCTACGGATGCACCGAAACAACTGCAGACGCCATGTACCATGTCTGCAGCCTGCGCGACCCAGCCTTGCATTCCATGGCCGCAAGTGAGCATCTACTGGGCAGACATACGACAGGCATGGGGGGCGATGACGTGCTATCGTGTCAGATTCCTCTGGGCTGTCCAATTGGAGATACAGATGTGTACGTGACGCCTGCCACGGACACTCAGCCTGTCGGTCAGCCCACTGGGTGCTTCCGCCTTCTGGTGGTTGGGCGGTGTCTCGCTGGTGGATACTTTGCCACGGACACTCAGCCCAAGCATGTGGCTGTGACGTCCCTGCACCAGCTGGAGCAGGAGAAGGACGGGGGATTCCTGTTTGTGTCTGCGGAAGTATTGCAGACCCTTGCAGACAGGTGCGCAGACTGCTGCCTCGAGCCGTCGACAAGACAGCCTTGATCAGATCAGGCTGATCACAGATTAGGGGATTCCTGTGTATGTGCTGCAGAGGGCTGCGGCTGGCGGGCAGTGCTGGTGTTGCTGCTGCTGCCGGCACGGGGTTCGTTCGTGTCTTTTTTACGTCTGACTTGGTTTCACGATCCCAGAGCAGCTGCTACTTTCAAGATCGATGCGGAGGTGTCATCAAAGTGCTTGGCACAGCAGTGTCACTGCAAGCCATGGAGCGGATTATACAGGTGCACTGCCGCTATGAAACCTTCCTATGTCCCTGGTTCCAGAACAGCTGGGTCATGATGTTCCGCTCACTTCTTCTCTGGGCTGAATGAGCCGCATCATCTGCGGTTGCTGAACTCATAGTCTTGAATGCAGGAGATTTTGAACGACAAGGCGGAATCGGTACTTGCAACAGCATTGCGGCACCCGGCTTCAAAAGAGTCTTGCATTGTGGTTCTGATCACAACTTGCAGCTCTGCGTCTGTGAGTAGAATCTCACCTCAGCGCGTGCCCAAGACACCAGATCCAGACGTATCTGAAGCGTCGAATTCTTGTCAGAACATCTTGACAGCGAGGCTGCCACCTGAAACAGAGAGCGGAATTCGGCAAGCCCTTGCTAGCAAAGCTAATGGCATGCCTCAGCCGGCTGCCATCCTGCTGGCGCACCACCTTCCTCGCCTGCCAAGCGGCAAGCCAGACCGCTCTGCAGCCAAGAATCTGCAAGTGTGGACTGACGTTCTGTCCGGAAGTGGCAAATCTGAGTCCACTCGAGCTACAGGCGGCCCCCCGTCTATCGACAAGCCTGACCAAACAGGACCGCTCCCACAGTGGAAACGAGCTAGGACTGACACAAGGTCATCACCTCCACCTGGCGGCCCCGCTTCTGTTGTGCTGGAGCATGCTGTGAGCAGAGCTTCTGGCTTGGCGCCGGTCTCGGAAGCAGTGGTGTTCAGAGCCTGTGCTGAAGCCTTGCATGGCACTGCCATGATGGCCAGCCTAGAGCCCAACACGAGCCTCCTAGAGATCGGGGCATCCTCCCTGCACGTCTACGCCATCGCTTCGCTGCTGGGCTGCACCACCGAGCTCATATACCAGCACTCCTCCCCACGCTCTCTCTCACGGGCACTGTCGTCAAGGCACCGTTCATCTGTAGCCCGGTCCAGCGGTCAGCATCACCATGCAAGTGCTTCTGCGCATCCGCAAGGGCAGCCCATGGCCCCCCTGGACAACCAGCCTAGTGTGCATTCCAGACAAGACGTAGAGCACCATGGACCACCAAAGAGGCAGGATACGCTTCGTGCTGTGTCGTCTAGGGCAGAGTCAATGCAGCCCATGCTGCAACAGCCCCAACAGGCCGGGCGGAAATCACACCTCGAAAATCAGCACGGATCTCATACATTGCAGGGCGAAGTTTCCCACTCCTCACAAGATCCGCAATGTCACTGTGCAGCGAAAACAGTCGAGGTCGTCATCTCAGACTCCCGAGGGGAATCCTCCTGCCTGATGATGAGCCCAGCCGACTTGCCGTGCTGTCCATGGCAGGATCAACATTGCGACGGTGCCAGCTCCACAGATAGCTCCATTGTTGCAAAACTGGTGGCTTGTGTCGACGCACCTGTGGCACTGATCCAGTGTTGTAGCCCTGAGGCAGTGCTGCCGCATTGTGCACCATCAGCAGCTCCTCGACAGCCTCCCACACTACTTGATGCACATCGTCAAGGCATGCTGACCAGCAGGCCCGGACAACATGCATGCTGCCTAGAGTTGACTTGTTCATGGCTGCTAGCATGCAGCCATGCTGGTGACGTGGCTTGCATTGCAATACGCCCAAATGATGGCACAAGCCAATGCCAGGAAACAGCCCAGGCCTGCTCCACTGTGCCCCAGAAGCTACGATTTCAGAGAGCATGGACTTCACAGGTGCCAAGCTCGCCAGATGCAGGGCTCCAGGTGACCGGGTGTGGGAGAGCGGTGGCCGTTGCCTGCCTTGATGGCGAGCTGCTGTTTCTGCGATTAAGGGATGGTCAACCGCTTGGTCAAATCAGGACTGGAGGCCAGATGCGGCGGTGTGATCTGCTCCTGTGCTGCCTGCGTTCATTCTCCCACGAGTCTATGCCCGCTACCTGTCACCTCCTGTCCTTGTCCTGATTGCTCGCAACCCAATCGAGTGTGGTGTCAACAGAGCGAGGGGACCTCAATAATTTTGGCCAATTTTGAGTCAGCCAGGAACCGAGGTACGTGATTGAACAAGCCTTGAGGGAGAACTACGTGTGCAGAGCTCCCGTGCTGGACCCGTGGTGGAGGCTCCTGTGGGCTTATGGACATGGCAAGTGCCTGCATGCGATGCACTTGAGCGCTGATCCCGATGTCGGGCGACAGCTCGAGCCTGTCTCTGAAACTCGAACATGTGGGGACAGTCAGACCTCTGGGGCTGCGCAGCGCAGGGCGGAAGGGCCAGAGATTCGAGGGCCGGTCCACGTTGCAGCAGAGGTCCCGCTGGACTGTCCAAGCTCAACTTTAGTCAAGTTCTCACATACAGCCAACACACGGTGCGCCACATGTGTGCTGCTGCGGCCGAGCTTGCTCCTACGCAGTTGGCATGCCCTCAGGCTGCACACGAAATTGCCACTCTGCCGCTCTCGGTGTTATATGTGATGACGTGCATATCTCATTCCCGACTCCCTGTTGGCCAGCATCTATTAGCTGCCTAGGCATGTTCCATTGGATACGTACTGTTTACACAACTCAGGGTCGGTGCATGCAGGTTGGTCGTCACTGCCTCGCTGACGGGCAAAATCGTCACCTTTGCAGCCTGTGCAAACAAAGGGAATCAGGAGGGCGGCTGCATGGCTCTGACACTGCAGCAGCGATGGTCCTCGGATGCCGGCGCTGCAGTGTTCAGCTCTCCTGTAGTGACCGGTGCCGGCACGGGCAGCCCCAGGATCATAGCCGCTACTGTGGCTGGCACCGTCATAGCGTTGTGTGCCCTTTCAGGGCAGCAGATCTGGAAGACGGAAGTCGCGGGTCAGGTTTTTGCAGATCTCTGTCGCGATCCAGCCCCCCCACGAGTACACAGCCATGCGCAGCCAGGGCCCCTCTCAGCCCTGCATCACATGCTGGACAGCCAGGTTGATGCAGATACAACAGCTGAAGCACCAGCTGGAGCTCATTCAGAAGGCCCGGGGGAGTTTGTGCTCGTGTCCACCAATACACCTGATGCTGTGGCCATGTTGTGTGCTGAGTCGGGCCGAGCACTGGCACACACTCCTCGTCCAGAGGCTGGGGCAGCCTCCAGCGCCCCAGCCCCGTTTCGGACGCACGAAGTGGTTCGAGCAATGCAGCAAGGTCATGTCCTGGTATCACCACATGTCAAGCAAGGCACGGATATGCCATGTCTTGATGCTGCATCTGGCTCTGCAAGGATGCAGTGGTTACAGGTCTCCAACGCAGGAGATTTGCTGCTGCTGGCTGTGGATCCTTTCAGCCATGTTTGCGAGTCAAGTAGAGAGCGGACGGGCTCGGGCTGTGCATTGAAGATTGCTTGTATAGACAGGTCTGGTGTGCCAAGCTTTTCGGGGGGAGTGCAGTGCTTGTGCGGCAGGGTGGTCATGATTGGTAGACGAGATGACAGCGTACATGCCCTTGACCTCGGCCCAGCTGGCAAACACGCAGCAAGTGCCACACATCAGAGATCAGGGGCAGGGTTTTGTGCTCTGTCCCAATAATTCAAGGCATGCTCGCCCTGCTGGCCTTCTTTATTCCCTGCAAGCCAAGCTGTACAATGATGATGAGAACTATGATGTAATGATGTTAGAAAGCATGGCTGGAGTTACATGCACTAGACTTGTGCTCCGCACCCAGTTTACGTGTGGATACTGGTCTGCTGGGTTGACAGAAAGCTCCATGGTTGTCGGAGTCCGAATGTCACCCTCTGTAGCGTGTCTCAGAACAAAGACAGGTCACACCACAGAAACGTCCCGACACACTACGCACAGGCATGGCTCGCGAGTTTAGCACTGTGGCTGAAGTTCGGATCCTTGAGTCTCTCTTGCGAGCGCAGGGCACCTGCTGGGACGCCAGAGGGCAATAACAACCATACCGGGCATGGCGGTCACCCAGCACTCCCCTGGTCTGTTGCTCCACTGTCCTGTGTATGTCCACCTTGGGATGGCCCTGCCCTTCCGGTGACTTGCGCTCGGGGGGCAGCAGAGCCGCGGACGTGCCCCCAGCCACGGGTGCTCCCACAAGTCTGATGTAGGGTCTGGCAGGGGCATCCTCCATCCTTGCGCTCACTCGTGTACGTGAGAACTGGCCGAGCGCTGTGGCCACTGTCGCTTAAGCTGCAATGCTGCAGGCCACGAGTGCTCCCCGGCGCGACGCGCACGTGCGCACGCGCGTGTGTGTGTGTGTGTGTGTGTGTGTGTGTGTGTGTGTGTGTGTGTGTGTGTGTGTGTGTGTGTGTGTGTGTGTGTGTGTGTGTGTGTGTGTGTGTGTGTGTGTGTGTGTGTGTGTGTGTGTGTGTGTGTGTGTGTGTGTGTGTGTGTGTGTGTGTGTGTGTGTGTGTGTGTGTGTGTGTGTGCATGCATTGCGATCTGGTGCCGCTGCCAACAGCAACAGTAGCCGATGCATAGCATTTTCGGCACCATCTGCGGCGATACGCCTGCTCCGACAAGTCAATGCAACATTGGCTGCGACCGTGTGCATGGCAGACGCAACCTGCTTACGCTGTGTCCACATGTGGTCCTTGTTGCTGTTGCCAATGTCAGCTTTGGCTGTTTGCACTAGGCATCACAGCAGGAGGTGATCGATTTGCTGCATGCTGAAGTGCAGCTGCACAGCGCACGAAAGGCTGTGGCTCAGGCGCATGCGGTCTTGTCCACTCAGGCCCTGTGCGGCACGGTGCTGCCGCCTGCTGTGTGGCCAGAGGCACACGGGCTCGGACGGCGGTGGCCCCCGACGGACATCGCGCTCATGGCCGTGGTGTGCTAGGTGCCACTTTAGGCAAAACGCACCACCACTCTGGCGCCCAGCAGCAGGGATGGCTGCCGAGGCGGGGAGTGTAGGTTACATTGCCATTCAGTAGCATGATGGGCCGGGCCATAGGACGATGCCGGCCCAGGAGGCTGGCCATGCAGATGGCGCGCGAGAGCAACATGCGCCTGAGATTGTGGGTGTTTGATGGCAGTGTTTGATATCATGCGTGCTTCAGTTACTGACGCTGCAGAGTGACGGTAGCTCAAGGCAATTTTGCTCCGGGGGGCCATTGGAGGCTGCTGCCGTGGCCAGAAGCCCGTGTTGGCGTGGGGTGCCAAGTTGTGGCAGCCTGGCGGGCTCGAGAAGACGGCCCGGCCCCGTGTGCTCGGCCTCTATGCTGGGAGCACATTTATGACTGTCAGGGTCGGAATCAACTCGAACTTCATGTGCACTATCCCTTACATTGCCGTTGGCTGCGGCCATAGCCACTAGCACTACTATTCATCACAATCAACGCTTAGTAAAATGCCAACATGATCGCAAGACCTACGACATGTTATGGGAGCAGCTGATGGCCCTGTTCCAGTTTGGGTCAGGAATTTGAACGGCTAGAGCGCCCCCTTTTCTAGATACAAGTACAGCCCTACCCAATTGTCCCGCAAAAAGGCCATTCCTCGCGCTAGCTTGGCCCATCAAGGTGGCTGATAGCCATCAGCAGAGATGCATTCTCAACCGCATGTCACTTCTGCTTTTCAACAACAGGTTTGTACGAGTGGACTTTGCGGAACATATCTCGGAGACACAGGAAGCCACTGACAGGTACACACTCTTCACACACACGACATCTCCTCAACAGCGCAACTTGAAACAGATGAATGAAAACTAGTCATGGAAATTTTATCATAATTGTGGGCGCTGCTGCACCCGGACCACAAAGTGTCTCAGACAGGATGGGCTAATACACCACAGAATCTGCGTTGTTGTGTTGTTGGCGTGCGATTGAACTACACCCCGCCTGGTCAACCTTTGCCTTCGACGCTCAGGCGTGCTCCACCTCAAGGTAATGTGCCTGCTGCTCTGCTTCGGCGCCAAGGCTGTTCTTCGACAGGGATCTTCCGTGTGGCACACCTCGGGACGAGAACGGCATGGAGAATACCGGCCGAAACCCGCGACGTGGGAAACTCGCGCCCCGCATGTAATTGAGCGTCATCATCAGGAAAATCAGCGCTACAGCTGAAAGTGCAGCTAATATGCCAATAGCCTTCTTGGAGGACTCATTCGCACTTGACGCCTGAAGGGCCTGTTCATTGCCAGCTGTAGCCACAGGAGCCATCTCTGACACGGCCTGTGTGATTGCTCGATAGCAGGAAGGCGGTGCTTCTGTGAGGGGAGTTTGCCCTTGCCCGAGCAGTGCTATCGCATCCCACTCCTGCAGCGCACCCACTCATCATCTGATCGACAGTGATGTCATGAAATCGCATCTGCGCACGGCAGCTTGCATAAAGTCCAAGCAGGGCTGTGTCTATCTGTGCTGATATCGTTGTGGAGATACGCACTATGGCAACGCCCTGTTGCACAATCAGAAGGCATGGGGCGCCCGCGTTTGTTTGTGCGATACACTGTGGCCCACGTGCATGGCCACCAGCGTAGCTAAGCTTGGCATGGCTTTCAGTACTCAGGTTCAAGCAACTTTGGATGTGTTGTGCCAGCGCAAGCTTGAGCTTACTTGAAATCGAGGTCAAGTTCCCAGTACATCAGCATGCGCAATGGGTCACACCTCCATGATATCTGTCTCTGCACAGACTCCAAGGTTCAGCAGAAAGTCGACACAAGTCTGAGGGCAGTCATAAGCCAACACCTTCTCAGGTTCCATCTCGCCCGGTGAAACGTTGGGACAGCTGGCGCCCATGGCGGCCCAGAGCTGCTCCACAGTGTCGGCTGTCACCGTGGTGCCCCTGGAGTCCAGCAGTCCAGAAAGATTGCACTGCAGGCCATACTTTGCTGCGATGGCTGCATAGTCTGGGTTTGAGCCCAGCGTGTAGACATCGCCAGTACGGAGGGCCTCATTAGTGACATCCGCATCAGGCGGCACTTCTCCCCCGATTGCGGCGCCCCCACACTGCAGACCGTACACTGCAGGAGAGAGTCGACCACTTAGCATGTGGGCAAGGCGTCAAGCCCAGGTGATTGGGCTTTTTCCTGGGGTTTCTTAGGCCCCTGTTTTACAGGCATACACGTACATAACCGAGGAAGAAGCCAGGAATCAGCAAACTTGTTGCACAAGTGTAGCGAGCGGCACAGCACTCAGAGATCGGCACATGACGTCATCCAAGCTGAACCAACACGTGACAGCGATACAACACCAATTTCCTTAACAAGGAGTAGTCAGGTGGCCAGACTGGTAACAGCCACAGGCGACTAGCCAACAACATTTGTTGTCAACACGAATCGCAGCTGACGAGGAGCATAACTGCCCTGAATGTTCGAAGACTTTTCATGCCATCCACACACATATTACATGCAAGAACACATGAAGACGGGTGAGAGGTCTAGCGCACAACTGAGAGGGAGATCGTACAGCAGTTCTCCGGGTAGGTGAGCATCGCATGCAGGCACATCTCCTCCATTGAGCCCAGGCCCCCGAGAGTGTCCTGCGTCCGTTCGGCCGTGTTGTACACGCAGACGGTGGACAAGAGCTGTCCATCGGTGATCGCCATGGGCTCGGCCAGCGTGCGGGTGTACTGGTTGTAGAAGCTGAAGTGCATGTCTCTCGACAGGTCTTGCACCTGGAACCCACACAGCGACAGGTGGAAGTCACCACCGACAGCAGCCATGCGCACTGCAGCCTCACGCACATGTTGCGTTTTGCTGACTCACTTCAGCCGACCCGTCGGATGCGATCAAGTACGTCCTTGTGTCATGGCCGCATGGTCGAAAAGAGGAGACAGAAAACAGGAACAGCACCACATGTACGCATGACTCCATGGAATCCCCAGTTTAGCATACAGTCGGACCCCATGCCACTCACACCGACACAGCACTGCTGAAGCTGATGATGTAGCTGAAGCTACTGCTGTAGCCAGCCTGGTTGTGGCTGGGCGGATATATGCCAACCTGGTCCAACAGCCGCCTAGCCAACATGGCCATGAACACGTTTGCTGACGGCAGACATGTACAAGAGGCAGGAACCACAATGGACGCAGCCCGTGGCTGGCGAGGCTGCAGCGCACGTATGACAGGTGACCGGCCGTGTCTCGTTCGTACATCTCACTCCAGATGGCGACCCCGGTGATGTGAGTGTGGGGGACAGACGCGACGATGTTGACGCTGTCACATCCGGGCCGCAGCCGCACGCGGCACTCCGCGGCTGAGAAGTGCATTGAACCGGGAGGAATCGTCCCCACCTTCTCAATAGTCCCTAACCACCAAAACGTGGCCCTGCACAGCGGCTGCGACCTGCCCCGAAAGCACAGAGGTGGAACTTGCCCTTTCGGCCAAAGACATCACAGCCAGTGGGAGGAGACAACGCCCAACCGAGCGAAGCAGTCATGATGTATGTTCGGCTAACATACAGACACCCCACAGGCACAACATTTTTTACACAACCTTGACGGCTATCGGATTGAGAGCTTCGTAGACTGGGTCTAGATTTGCGGACGTGTGAGCTGGCAGGCAGGGGGATCTGGGCAGGGCCTACCCTGCAGCTCGCGGCGTGCGCGAGGCGTACGCCTTGAAGCCAGATGCATCCACCTCGTCGGTCGCGCCAGAGAGGTTGTTGTAGTGGATCTCCAGGAGCACAGTTTTGTAGCCGCTGCCTTTGCCGTAGTAGATGTGGACATCGTCGGGCAGGAGCAGGTCGTCACCCCCTGGGGCCCAACCGTACAACACCCTCTGGCAGCTCTCCGGCAAATAGCCTGCGCGAGTGCTCATCAACTCAAGCAAGGAGGATAGACAGGCAACACAGGACCCTATTCACCTTACACGGCCGCATTGCGGCACATGTGGCAACATGTGAAGCCGGCTTGAGCCAACATGAGATGTAGCATGTAATGTTCGGGCCTTGCGGCACTCCCGTACCCTGGGACCTGGAGGGCAGGTCCCAGGCACACTGCTCCATATGCATACACAGCCACAGAACCCGCCACATCTCCTGCAAGTTCTACCGTGTGCGCCGCAGGCCCGTGCGTGCGGTGTGTTTGATGGTGTAGCCACAGGCAGCAGCACACCGTTGTGTTCAGCGCTCTCCGGCTGCACAGCCACCCCGGCGGCGGCGTCGGTGTAGGCCGCCATCTCATCCACACACAGGTACGCCACAAGGTGGTGCGTCAGGTGCGTGTTGTCGATGCTGGGCAGGAAGCCGCGGATGTAGAGCTCCTCGGCCTGGGGCACGGGGAAGAAGACGTTGGTGTACACCGTCTCATTGGGCAGCAGCGTGTGCTTTGCCACCCTGCACCAGCAGGACACGAAGTTGAGCTGAAGCAACCGAAAAAGTTCAATTGCTTGAAGTTTCGTGCAATGGTCTACAATCCATTCACAGCAAATTTGATATGCTTCTGCTGTTGTAATTAACATGATTGGTAGGGGTTAGGGGTACTCAATATAGACCGACATCAAGGGGTACACACACATTTCGTATACAACGTCCTACAGAAGCACAGTCGGTGTGACAAACACATGTACATTCTATATGTTACAGGTGCACAACGCATGCTGAACACCTGCGGTATCCGAGCCTGAAGACTGCAGCAGCAGCTCTAGTAAACACTGGCGCAGCACCACAGCACCATGCATACACCGCAGGCGGAGGGCGGCACGCACTTGAAGGTGAGCTCGCGGCGCTCCTCCCCATCAGCGAACAGCGCGTCAATCGCATCCATCTCCGAGCCGCCCGCAGCGTCGGCCACTGCTGCGCGCTGCGCATCGCAGTCCGCCGGCACCGGCGCCGCCGTCGTGTCACGCGCGAGCCCCGGGTGAGACGTCTCGTATCCTCCGGCCATGGGCAGCTGCTGCCCCGGTAGCCACACACAGCAGGGGTCCCCTAGCTCCTCCCCGTTGGTGCGGCCGTCACCGTCTGAGTCAGCAGCGCAGAGTTCAGCGGTCCACTGGTAGCCTGCGTCCCGGAAGGCCTCGCCGAATGCATTGAGGAAGGTCCCATTCTCTGCCTTGTGGCGGCCCCCGCGGCAGTCCTTGTGGCCGATGGCGGCGCAGAGCCCCGCCACGCACTGCTCTTTGGCCTGCTCTGCTGAGAAGTGCTCAGGGCAGTTGATTCTGCATGCACGCAGCTCCGGATGAGAGCTGGTGGTGTAGTGAGCGCATGGCTATGCATGCTGGATGTAGGCGAGGGCATCTGCTCGTGTCGGGTGTCTCTCTTGCACAACTGTGTGCTGTCTGTGGCATGTCAGCCCATGATCTGTGCCAATCCACCGACATGTGCATTGAAGCAGTAGTGCAGACGTTCGGATTCTTGCTGCCGACACCCGCTCGGCTTCATTTCTGGTCAAAGCTGGGCAGGATTCAGGACGTGAACGTGCCTGTGGGGCATTTGACGTGAATTTTGACATGCACAAGTCGTTCACGCGGGCTGCGGTGTAGAATAGTGTTGCTTGCACATCTAGACTTGGCAGGAGAGCTGCGACCTGTTTCAGCTCCATGCGACATGTCCTAGCATCTGAAAACGGAATACAGAGTACCCTCTCCTCTCCCCTTCCGAACGTTTCAGATCCAATTGTGCGTGCACTTTGGGTTATCGGAAAAGCCATGCGTGATCACCTCACTCATCACAGGAGGAGGCCCCGTGCGTTACCTTGCACGACAGGGGTTTCCACGTGATTCACGCCTTCGGCATGTGATCCGGGCCATCCAGAGTGGTCAATGTCCGGTATGACAACGGCTAAGTAAATCCAGATTGCTTCTCGGTGCAAGGAAGGTGCGGGAGAGGTAAGTACCACTGCGGACCCGCACAGCAAACGAGCACAGCCAAGCCACACCACAGCCGGCCGCTGTCAGCTGTGTGTTTGTGATGCAGCTGCGCTGCAGCTCAAGCATGATCCTGCATGCAACTATGCATTACAAACCCTGGCCAGGCACACCGCCTACAGGCATATGTTACAGTGTAACCTCGTAGGTACAATGCACTATATGGAGCAAATACCATGGTATTTGTGCACAGCAGCATCCTGGTGTGGATCACAACGCAAGCCCCGCATGCAAACCCAGGTATGCAAACTTCACGCATACGCATGAATACACAAGCCGTGCCACCCGGCCACAGGCACACAGTTGGTTGGCACTGGGACCTCTGTAGCGCGCTGTTGCATAGCAGTGCAGGGCCCCGTGGCCATGAACTCGGTGGCTCGGGTCGGCAATCCTGACTAAAAGCGGTACAAGATTCAGCGTGAACAGCAGTGTGATGTGTGACTTGCTGCAAACGATTGCTCACATGTCCAGTGAGCCAGCTAGACAACTGAACACAGTCAATCGTAGAATTGTTTGCGCTGTGGACTTCGGCGCCGGTTGGGCAGCTTGGCGCACAAGGCCCAGGGTTGAGCACAACCGCACACCGACTTGCAACACAATGTAATGCGTGGCCTGAAATGAGGTTTGATTGCCCCAACTTAGTTTTTGAATGATCACTCCATGGATGACCATGGAGACTTGTAAAAGTGTGTACTTGTAGGACAGCTTGCTCATTCTAACGGCCTAGGAAAGTGCAAACCCAGCCACGTGCACACATCACATAGCACAGCACATATATTGTGTTACAAGGACAAAGGCAGCAAGGGGGGCAGCACCACGAAAGAAGCAAGCAGACGAAGCAAACACCCAGACACCCACGCACGCAACACCCACCACGCCTGGAAAACCCAACACGCGCGCAGCAAACAAAACAGACCCGCAGACAGCCAAGCACACATCCACACACCCACACACGCACGCACAGACCCCACGGCCCACATACAACAACATAACCCCCAACACCGCAACGCCCGCAGCTGCACGACAGGGCCGCGCCCAACACATACATTGTGCATACACATCAGTGTTGTGGGCTCATAAGCAGCAGCTTGCTAGCAAGGGCGGGCCAACAGAAGGCCTGCTCTACAACTAGACCGGGCATATGGCGCCCCAGGTATGCGCCATTGGCCTCATACGGACTCAGCACCCAGGGCCTTGGTCTGAGGCTGGACAAAAAATCTCTGTCAACTTGCCTGGCAGACACTGCAGTAGGTAGATGGGGTTGCAGGTACATTCACTCTTAAAGGGCCGGGGGCAGGTCTGCGAGCCTGTGCTCAAGGAGCGACGCCGGCACATGATCATAACACATCATGATACTGATGGCCAAACGAGGCTGGCACAGGTGTCACTAGCAGCTGCTGTGGGGGCGAGGTGGACCACTGCGGGTGGCTTGGCTGCAGCCAATCACGATTAATGCGCTGGAGCTCCCTGACTGTGTGGATCCACATAGTCGACTGTGTACAATTGATGGGTTGTGCTCCGGAACCAAGGCAAGGCCCCGTGGGTAGCACCGCAGGCAACCACACTGCAAGGTCAACCCAGGCCAAAGCGATGACATCGATGCTCCGACTGGATGTGAATCGCGCAGCCATGGCCTCACTGGTCAACAAGCTCAAGTGGTTGGTCATGACGAGCCCTGTATACTCTCACAGTTACAGGGATCCTGGTCTGTTTCAGTCGGGGTCAACTATTACAAAACAGTAAACGGGAGAAGACAAACACCACAAGAGAATCTCATCCGAAATAAAAACAGTCGGGGTCAACTGACTGTATCATTCAAAAGGCAATTGGGGCCTTCGCGAGTCGACCAGCCGCTGTACATGTTGTGCATGGCTGTGGCTGTATCGTACGCCATGCACCAGGGCCCGAGTCTACGTCGGTCCTAAACTTACTCGTTGCGTTGACTGCTCTTTCATGGCTCTTTCAGTGCGGTCCTGCTGGCCACAGCGAAGTCCAGCAACATTGGCGATGCAGTTCGTCCGACGCACGGACTGCACCGACATGAACACTCCTCGCACGCTGTAGCAACTCTAGAGAGCCATGCAGGATGCACATACAAGCGTCGCAGACATGCTACTGCTAGCCTGCCTTGGTTGTTAGAATTCTGTAGCATCTGACCGGCTTCACTGCACAGTATTTGCACGCGTACGGGCTGGTGCTCAGCTGCAAGATCACTAGCTGTGGGTCAATGGGCGCCTAACACAGATGCAAAGCCTTCACTCCCCGCAATACGAGAGAATGACGATGGTAGATGGGTCTGAACAAGCACAGCACTGGACGAGAGGAATGCCTGTCAGAACTACCAGCAACACAGTGCTGCATCAACTGCATGAATTTATGCGCGCAGCTACATGGCTGCCCAATTCCAGTGCCAAGGTTATAATAGGGCGAGGTTTTTTCTAGCGTTCATAGCACTGTCCGCTTTAGAGCTGTGTACATATTGCCGAGCGATGGCCACAAATGCTTGCAACACATGCGCATGCGCAAAACACGTAATTGTGCACGTAATTCAACTTGTTGGGTGCCACAGTCTCATACATATGTATAGTCCTGCCTATACAGACTAATGACAAGCTCGTGAAAGCTTCTTGTGTTGTGTTTCCTAGCGCCCGCGGCCGTTCACTGTTCAGTTCATACTGACTCATGTACTAATTGAATGGTACGTGTGGGTACGCGTGTGCACATGCGCCTGGGTCACATATACACCTTCAATGTCGGAGAGGCAAATAGAGGCAGGAACCGCAAGGATTACCGCACAACAACCAAACAGCAACCGCCACCCAACGCGGAACAAGTCGAGCTCCTAGGGCACCGCAGCCCCGGGCCCTCGGCCGTGTGCACGTGCATCGTGGTGGGCGCTGCATGATTGCGAAAGAAGCCACACGCCGCTAAAGCATAGCATATGTCTCTCGACGCGGATCCGTTTCGGCGCCTCTACCTAGCCTTCAAGGTCCCAACATCTCGAGACAAATCGTCAGAAAGTTTACCTTGAAAGGAAATTTCGACTTATCGTTGGTAGCCCTTCAGCCCTAGTAGTAAGCGGGGAAATGCGCACCACCGACATCGCGATTCAGCGGTTCGTAGATTACCATGGTGGCGCACAATGAGCGATTAAGACGTCAAGCGCACACGCGTGCGCGCTTGACGTCATGTGTACGCTGCGTCGTAAGCGCATGCATGCATGGTGATGCGTACGATCTCAGGTTTCATACGCGCAGCTGCGTGGATCTGCAGGGATTTCGGAGTTCGACTGGGTTCGGGGGTCGGCGAGCATCGAGAATCGAAGGAGAGGGGTGCGCACTCCGTGCCTGAAGGAATCGCTTTCGGGTAGGTAGGGAAAGCGCTGCATGTCAGCCAGAAGCTGGCAGTCTGCAGGGCAAGCGCTGCGCAGGTAAGAGTCCCGCTTCCACAGCCAGTGCGTCGTCCCCATGTCAACATCGCGGTGCCGTCCAACATATGTCGCGGCAACAGTGCCTCGGAGTGATTCCCACACAGCACTAGAATAGCGCTTAGCCGTTACAGGTCTTTTGTAGGCGCAGGCGGTGAGAGAATCACGAGACAGAGGGCTCTTAGGCCTTCAAGTTGGTTGGCCACTGGCAGCAGGTATAGGCGAAAGGGCAGCTGTCAGCCGTGCACAAATCCGGATGACACCTGCGCACCTGTCTATCCCCTACGGTGCGTCCAACACCTCCGTGGCGAGATATATATATACGTCGGAGATGTGGGTGACTCTGCCATATGCTGCCATGGAGCATGTTGCCGTGGGTTGCTCATGATATATATCCTCATATGCTCTGAGTGGCGACATGTATAGGCAGTGTCTACAGGATCCTGCCGGGCCTACATCAGGGCGGTGTCAAATGACAGGGCTGGGCACAATCACAGTTCCAGATAGACAGACTCATGCACTTTCTACCACGTACACTTTGCAGCATCACCTATCAATAGCCCACCTGCCAGGGTCACTGGGCAACAGTCAGCATGCACATACACATGCATATATACAGGTACCCAAGGCCATATGGGCACCAAACGCAGTTCCCACATGACAGACTACATTGTCCTTGCAGAAAGCGCCACTGAGCAACAGTAATTCATGAGCCACTGCATTTCCGGCACTGTGGTTTGAGTTTGCAGGGGGGAACTGCGTTGAAGTTCCCACCTGATCACATGTACTTCGAACCTGGGGGCCCCATACCATATGGCAGGAAACCCTGCAGGGTTTGCATGCTCAGAGAAAGCTGCAGAATCTATCCGCGCCTGCGGTTACTGTGTGTTAATGTGACACCGGCTGAGGCTGCCACTGTGTGTTACATGAACCATTTGCATGAGGGAGACTGAACCAACCTCAAGGCATTGCAAATGTCGCTGCAGCAACACATTGCACTTCGCTATATGCTATCCAATTGGGTAACAGGGACACAACAGCCCCGTGGGCAGTACAGTATTCCCTCTGCTGGGTGTCATGACACCTCCACAGCCCCTGCACATGCGAGTGTCGCATGGGGCTCATCATCTTATCATGGAGAATCACACCCACATGGTGTGATCAGCAGTGAAAAGTCTGCAGGTCAAGGCAGCTTCATTGGGATGCAGGGCAAGCCATGGTGAACTGATTGTCCATCCCACAGCCTAACTCACACATCAGATAGTCCTCAATCTCTGGTGTGTGGGCACAAACAAAGCGCCCAGCTTTGCCTGTGTATACACGCGGAGCTGGGCCCAGCTGTGCCATGTGGAGCCACGTTCACAGCTGGGTGCTGCACACTCAACGTAATCAAACATAATTGATGCAGCCTGGTTGAGCTGCGCACTGCTCCACTGCCCCACGTGCCAAGCGTTGGAATTATTCTTTTGCAACACAAATTTCCAGTCTTGATCATTCCTGTTGTCAGACCCCAGTGGAAGCTCCCACAGTCCTGCTGTATCTGACAACCAAGGCTGAACTCTGAGCTCTGGAAGCTCACCAAAGCTCACCAGACTATCGAGGCCTCACTTGAGACCACAAGAATTGTGGTGTTATGCAAGTCGTGTCTGTTAGAATACAAGAAGCAGATTCCTGCAGCTGATTCTGTAGCCGGCTGGCTCCCGGGCTCATACTGCTGGCTGCCGTCAGTTCTGACCGGGTTCCTGCTGGCTGCTCTATCCTGTTGTGTTGCCACTGTGTCCGACATGTGCAGCGGTCACCTCTGTACAAATTGGATTGACATTGGAATATGACATGGATATGAGCAACCAGTGCACGCTCACTTGGACTCAGACGACTTGGTCGGCAAGAACGTGTGGGCTCTTCAAGACTCTGTACCTGACATACCCAACAAAATAATGAAACAACGTTTGCCAACATGCGCAGTAACAGATAGAGCTCTTCGCCAAGCTGACGTCATCACTTGATTCGCTGCATGGCTGTCAAAGGCAGCAACGTTCCCATCGCACCTAATGCTCACAACTGTGTGAGCAGCAACTAGGCACAGGCTGACACACCATGACAGTGCAGAGATGGATGAGCATGTCAGAGGAAGGATGACCCAGGTCACACACAAGTCACTCTGTTGCTGGCAATTATTTCGTGGCTCTGATCCTGTGAGCGAAGTGGGGATTCTACTGGAGCGTCATTGCTTGAAGTCAACCAGAGCATGGGCCTGGTGACTTGCATGTTTATTCGGGCATGTATAACAGTAGATCGAGCGCAGTAATTCAAGCTGCTGGGCCAGTCAGAAGATTGCCTTCACAGATGATTGCCTTCACAGTGGTTGAGAGGTAGAAGGCCATAGCCCAGCTAGGACCCAACACCACCACCAGACGCTGCTTTCTGCAGCGTAGCATAGTTTGAGGGCTGGCTCAGCCCCGGCCGGCACAGCTGTCCCCGCCACACTGCTGCGAGGCTTGATGCTCTGAGGCAGCAGCAGCTTCGGGGCTGGGGTGCAAACGGAGCATTCTGGAAGCCACCGACTTCAGGCTCAAATGTGCTTATGGAGGAGAGACGGGAAAAGAAGCAGCACAATTTGGTTTTCTAATTGAACAGGCATGACGCGCGGGTGCTGCGTCGATATGATGTACTATTCAGACTGCTGAAGGTGACGTTGGCATAGAATCGCATCTGCACATGTAGCTAGAGACTACATCAGTGATGCTACGCGGACTTGCCAAAGGGAGCACGTGAATCAGGCCGAGGTACAGCTATGTGTCAGTGACGGTTTGCACAAACAGCATAGCCAGTGCCCTGCGATGCTGTCCGCCTGTGCACTCAAGGACGCCCGCTCTGGTGCTGGTCCACACTGAAGCCCACCTTCAGGTCGATCACTACAGGCACACCCAGACAGCAAACGAGATTGCCTTCACATTTGCTGCAGTGCCGGTGTGTAAGACTGAAAAATAGCTGTATCTGGTCTCCTGGCCATTTCTGGCTTGATTCTTGGTCAAGCCTGCCGATCACGAGCAAAGGCGCGTTGAGTTGCAAAATTGTGTGTGGAAGAGCTTTGAGTCCGGCGAGTGTTCAAGGTACTGCACCAACATCCTGCTCAGTACACTATAAAGCTGAGGTCTCAGGCAGTACATGCTGTGTTCAGCTTGGACCGTAGTCGACTTTGGTAAGCAGGGGGCACTGGTGTATATTGCACATGTTGATGCCAGAGTTTGAGCTGGGGAGTGGTGGTACTGGCCGTGGGTTGCAGCCGGTCCGGGCGTAGCGAGAGTGTGTGCTTCCTTCAGCCTGCAGCTAGCTCTACTAATCACCTGGTCTTCAAGCAAATTAGCATCTTCACATTACACCATGGTTGCGTGTTCAAAGTTTGTTATTGGTTGTGGAGAAAGCTGAGCACTGCTTCGATCCACACAAGATCGAGCAACCGCACATTGATCGCACTTCACTCAATCCCACGCTTTCAGCACCACACTAGCACCGCACTGTCAATGTGCACAACATTGGCAGCTTTTGTGTCTTTGTGGTCGGATCATCTCCATGATGGTATGTGATCAGATCATCTCCATATATACATCTCATCATACATGTGCACAAATGTACCTACCTAGGCCTGTAAGGTGCACCCATGCCTGGTTGTCAGACAGCAAGCTGCAACAGGTGCTTATCATCATGCAGCTGATGGCTCTGTCAGATTTCGTGTCTTGCACTGCATGATGGGCTTGTAAGGCTTGCCACAGCACAATGCACTGCAGAGACACATCTGGACAGCTTCCGCGCTGAGCGTTTGCAGAGTTTGGGTATCATGACGACTGACACCCAAGTGCTTCTGCAACTCTACCATGGCAGGTGCAACAGGAAGTACCGGGCCCTCAATTCGCAACATGCAATGATCCCCTGCGGTGTGTAATTGCATAGACAGGACATCGATGAGTGGCATGCCATGCTCCTGTCATGATTCCTGTGGTGTGGGACAAAAACATTGGAACCGCTGCTAGTGGCCCTTGCACTGGCTGACAAGTCCTGGAACACCCAAGCTAGTGCAAAGGTGAGCCAGGTGTATGCCACCGTCAACGTGTCAAGACACAATCATGCACAAGGGAGGTCGTACTTTGCAAAAGAGAGATCACGGCCCCAACAGCTGCAGCACGCGTCAGCTCTTTAGATGCTTAGGTGAACCTCTAAGCCAGCTGCTCACAGAGACGAATCAAGCAGTACATTCATGCTTTCACATGCACGACAGATGAAACAGGCCGAATGCCCAAGCACCTAATCAGCTTCAGCATCATCAGATAGCCGAATAACACGTAGCTTCCCCAGATGAGGTTTCATGGCTGCATGCCACTGCCGGGCCCTGCGGCAGCCAAAGAGCGGGCGCTGGAACTGCTGGGCTGATGTCGACCATGACTCGTATGCGGGACCTGCTGCCTCATGCAGCAACCGTTGCAAATGTCGTTCGCTCTCGTCACGGAGCTACATGATTCCGACAGGTGGCGATGAGCGGTCACCAACTGCCGCTTGTCAGCTGCAGCGCGCTGTTGACTCATGGGTGCACGGCCTGCCTAGGGCAAGACGTGCAGCCGCATGCATTATACAAATTGAGAGTGACAGTCGCCGCTGTACCTACATACATGGGGCACCGCGAGGCCTGTACGCCTTCAGGTGTGTTCGGTAATTTTACACGCCTGATCAAGTGATGTGTGGCAACGTCGTGTCAGTCCATCTTCCTGTGTGGCTACAGGGCTTGCATGGCATCGCAACACACTGCGGGCTCGAACACTGAAATGCGGGGAAGATAGATCCTCGTCTTGCCTGGTATATTCACCCAGACTTCGTTGGGATAGACTAAACCGTGCGCTTAAAACGAACGTATATCCCAGGGGCTTGTTGTGCAATCGTTTCACGCGCGGCTGTTCAGCGACCGACGCGCTCCATTGCCAACAGATGACCAATTGACCGCGGAACTCCAGGGGGTAATTGTTGCAGTCTGTCTTGTGGAGGATCCGTGCTGGAGCCATGCTGTTTTCTGGTCAGGACAACATCTTTTCTCAAGCAGGTAACTTACGATATTGCTGTCGTGAGCATTCGCCGCTCCAGCTCCTTCGCGCTGGACACACGTTGAACAGGCGCTGCTTGTAGCAAGAATTAAGGAAGCGCAGCTACGGGACAAACCCGAGCGGAGAACATGGGAAGCAGCACCACCTTTTTTCAAGTGGACCTGTGGCAATTATATACCTGTAAGGGACGCACGCTCCTTGGAAAACTTTCAAGAACAGCTGAATCGGGCGAAGTCTTTTCGCCATCATGGCAATGACCTTCTTGCCCAATCCAAGCTCGACGATGCTCTGATGCAGTACACTCCTCTCCGTTTGGTGACAAATGACCCTATACACGCCAGCTTTACTGATCATGGAATACATTGCAACATTGTTTATAGGTACTCGCATGGTATTGCAGTGTTCCTGTGGTTTCAGCGCCGGGATGAACGGTATGTAGACGAGGTCAAACTGTTGAGCAATCTTGATCAGCTGAATCAACCGCAGCTGAAAGAAGCAAGGGAACATCTGGCATACTGCTTCCTCAATGCTGCCTCTGTCCTCATGCAACAAGGGAAATTCAAGGACGCTGTGTATAGCTGTACCAAGGCTCTGGAATTCGAACCTGACAGCGCCAAAGGCCATTTCCGCCGTGCACAGGTTTTGTTTTACTTGCTCATCATTCCAGCCTTGTTGGGGAGGTGTCAGCAGTCACTGGCCTGAGTGTGGCATCCAGGCAAATTATGCGATGGACTCAACACACCACCTAGAGCTGGCCGTCAAAGATGTGAAGAAGGCGGCCGTTCTGAACCCCTGTGACCCGCAAGTGCGTGCGTGCCACAAGCAGTGGAAATGTGAGCTGGATCATCAAAATGCCAAGGACCGCTCAACATTCAAGAATATGTTCACTGGCGAGCCGTTGTACAGTGAAGAGCACAAAGGAAACACGCTTGGTACGTGTAACACACATGTCAACCTCAGCTCAAGTGCTGCGAGATCTGCATCAGTGCGCACATGTGCAGATTCACCTCTTCCCGAAGATCAAGGATGGCTGACGCCTCCATTTTCAGAAGCTGCCAAACGCCATGCTGCCGATCTGGGCATAGATTTGGACAACGAAAGTGTTCGGGATCACCTGGTAAAGGTTCATCGAAGCCGTCAACAACAGCAAGCATTGGGTATGTTTCAATCAAAAGTTTGGTTGTTGTGACCTGTTACAGGATCCGGACATCTGCCATCATTCAGGAAGTTGTAGAGTGTGCCGACATATTACACAATATCGCACCCTGCACGCGTTTCCAGGTACTCACACACAAGCTTCTTCTCCGGGCAACGCGGAAAATGGCCCATACCCTGAGACGTACATTCAGTTTTGGCAACAGCTTCTTGGGGGTAAACTGAGGTGGAGGTGGCACTACACATTTTACATCTTGTTAGTTGGCAATTCTATATGGCAAACAGCAAAGATGCTAGTTGTTTACTATCGTTTCATGGTGAAAGATGATGCGCCGTCCTTGGAAGCAGAGTTTTGAGCCCTGCAGCGATACCGAAACCTGGTCAGTGACAGACAATGTCAAATTTGGCAATTAATTTGGCTCAATTTGGACGGAACGTACATACTACATCCCGCTGGACATATGCAGTAGACATTTTGACAACATTGAAGGTATTGCTGCATCTGCTTTTGCAGATTCCTGTGCTGCCGCTGGAGACCTGTGGATGGGGACCTCCACTACCATGAGCTGCTCTACCGGGCCGATAGAGTATTCAACAGGTTCCCTGGAGTTCAACAGTGCAACATCAAACACAGGTATCTCACAATTACACATCATGTAATTGATGCCAGGGACGTGTTTGGTGTGGGAGGTTATTCAGCCATGGTACCATACAGTCTCAAATACTCATATGGAACAGTGCCTTGGAATTGTGTTCCACAGGGTAACCACAGTCAAAAGAGATCTCTCCAACAGTGGCAGCGTTATATGGCCCATCCCAAGGTCCAGTGTTATGCCGATGCAGTCAACAGTAACATACGAAAAGAAAGCTTGATGTGACGTCCAGGGAATCCATTGCTAGTGTTGCGTAAGCACCTCACATTCAGCATGCAGCATCACCAGAAGACAGTGATGCACTGATGCGTGAACCAACAGCCTGGCGCTCCCGTAAATGACAGCAAAATTTCACGCACAAATGGACAGCAGCCGCATGGGACACTGAATATGCTACTCAGATGCCACGATGCACCTCATCAATGACCCCGCATACTGAAAAGTGTTTTTGGTCTGATCGATTGATCTCTGCCTCGCCTCTGGATCCCATTCTGCAGCTACTTTCTCCAAGTCTTCCTTCACAACGGCACCAATCTTCTTGACGTCATCTTCATACTTGTAAAACTCGAGAGTCTCCCCATCCAGCAGCTTCTTCGACAGAGACTTTCCGATCATCATTCCACCCGCATTGTGCGCAAACACAATGTTGTAGTAATGGCACAAGAACGAAGGGACATCGTTATTGGCGAGGTCCGTGAGAAGCTGTGCGTACTCAGTGCCAGGTCCATCTGGCTTCTCTGGCAAAGGCCCAAGAGACTTCTCATCGTGAAACCATTGGATATCTTTACTCAAAGCTGGGCCACGCTCCAGGCCAGTTGACTTAAAAGGGGCCACTGCATGAGCAAGAATCGAATATGAACACCCCTGAACAGTCAAGGTCAGCCCGGAGATTGATTCCTCCCACAAAACTGCAGTGAAGTTGCTCGTTACATATTCGCTGGTCGACAGGCTCATTCTTGTGCGTGGTGGAGAGGAGGTGAGGCCATGAACGGCGCAGATTGCTCATAGCTTGCAAACATGTGCAACAATAAACAGTCATAGTAAGCATGCAGAGCCATGCCATAGGATCAGAGAGACCGATCGGAATAGGTCAGGTCATGTGTCACCCATTGTGCTGATCGAGGGACCTCAGGGACGTAAAAAGTGGGGACCAGAAACAATTGTTCACCATACAGCCCAGGCACTGCACATGCATGCTTCAACATCCGCAGAGCAAGATGCAGGCTTTCAGAATCGGCGTGAGGCAGCGTCGAAGCACAAAGGCCCTCAGGAGGGATGCTACACTGATCACAAGAAGAAGCACACGATTCGGGTCATCAGATTCAGCTATGATGCTCTCCAGGCGGTCCCACACAATCCTGCTCTCTTGCAAGAATCTCAAGTATCCCACCAGTGTTGGCTCTGGCTGCATTACAGAGACCGCGTTGGGACAAATTGGCGTTTTGGACCAAACCGATCGTCTCCGCAGTTAAAGCATAAACAGCAGCGATAGAAGCTCATGTTGCAATTCGACTCATACCATCTTTCCCTTGCTTTCTTTAGATGGTTTCTGACCAAGCTGCTCCTTGGTGTGAAGCGCCATCGCTGCTTCCCTGAGCTGTGATAGGTATCCTGAAGACACGCTCGCTTCACTTGTCGTCCATGATCAGGGACACAAGCAGGCCCTTAGAGCGACAGCATTGCAGATGTGCCTCAGGCTACGTGCCAAGCCGGGCTGATGTGCCCAGGCTTGCAGTGCCAGATGTGTTGCAGATTCGCTGACGTATGCCAACCTCGTCCCCAGTGAAACCGAAAGCGAGGCACGCACCGACTTCTGTCTTAACATCAGCAGTTGCTTGAGCCCTTTGCAGGTGGAGTGGTCTGCAACGCAACGCTGCACTGCGCCAAGGCCTGCTGCATGTACGTGCCGTCTGACAGCACGACGGAGCTGCGCGTGGCATACTCGACGAGTGCGGGTTGGTACAGTTGCGAATTCGCCTCTGTATATGGCGATGTGTAGGTACACTTTGTTGGCACTGATAGTGTGTGTGACGATCGTGCCAGAGGATCACAATACACCAGTACGTATCTGAGCTGCTCCAGAGCTGAGCAGTTCAGAACGTGATCTCAACGAACGAGACTAAGTCCTTGGAATGTCCCTGAACATGCGCCTGAAGCTACATGGAAACGAGAGATTCCGGAACGTGAGGACGAGGGTCCGAGCAGCCCACGCATGCCTAGGATGCCTCGCGAGGCCTCGGGCCACAGGTTCCCAACCGCACAGGTGGCGATTGGACCACAATACGAAACCTAACCTTTTCCGCTCCCGATGACTGCAGCACGCCTGCGGAGATGCCTGACACGAGAGTACGTTGCCCTCAAGCCCGAGGCGATACGCTGTGGTTCATGCATCCGCAACAGTATCTAGCATCGCGCCAACGTTGTGAGCCTACGTTGCACTCCCCATGCTCCAGTTTCAAGGTTCTCCTGGTTGCAGTCAGCCAAGACTGGATATGTACACGAGAATCGAGAACCAGCCGTTTTGAATCGCCATGATCACATGTACCCAGACCTACTTCTTGGCTGTGGCGACCTGACCGGCACTCGAGCAGAATTTGCACTGCTACTTGACCTGTCAGGCAGCCTGACATCGGTCCTAGGGTTGAATACTTGTGGATGGCACTGCCGCTTATACGCCTGCTACAGGGCGGCTGGCCACAATGACACCGGACGAAGCCCTCTGACAATTTCACCATGAAAAAAATGAGCATCTTGAGCTGTAGGCAGGCCTGGTGTACAGGACTCAGGCCATCATCAAACACAATGTGCATAGATTTCTGTGTCAGGTCCCACGCAACTTCAAGTGGTGCACCCGTTCAGCTGCACGATGGCCACCTCATGCATCCCAGCTCTCAATCAGAGCATACAACATCCGATTGACCGTCGCGCCAAGAACACACAGGCGTCGGCATCGGCACCTTTCGAGGGGCAGACAGACGCTACAACCTCACGTCGACCGCCGCAGCATCCTGAGCATGGTTTTGCGAGGCAGCAGCGAACACACCGACACGTCGGAGGGCCCTACCGATTGAAAGATGCAAGAGGCCCTTGTGGATACGCCACAAGCAGAGTTTGCCGGCAGTAGGGTGCACGTTCGGTGTACCTTACTTGATTCACCTACTTGACATGCAAGACAGCACCAGCCCCGCACGCTGCGGAGTCATGGCGGGGTCGAGCAGGTACAGCACCGCTTGCACTGCAGCATACACCAACCCAACACCTTTGCACCAATCATCGTGTCGGGCCACCCAGCACTGCCTCAAAGTTTGGTGTCATGTTCACGTTACTCCAGCCACACCACAAATCGTTCGAACGGCTTTGCCCAGGCGCTCCTGCTACGGGGTCCATCTGACTGACCGGTGCCTAACCGAGGCGACTCGAACATGGCAGCGGTGAGACCTGATATGTAAGCTGGAGAGCTGACACAACAGTTTGATCGTGATTTCACTGCTTCGCCATCGGGGGCCAAGCCACAGCTGAGCAACAGGCAGATACCATAGAGATATCTACCGGCCGACGTTGCGTTAAGGCAGCTTTCTGGAAGCTTTCAGTAGTCATTGACCGTATTGCGGCAGTAATGGGGGCCTGCGGTGGCCTAATGGTTGACTATGCAGGGAGGCCACGAGAATATATCATGGTGTGGTCCAACGCAGCCTGGGCGCGGTGCGCATGACTGACGGTCCTTGACGACACAGAATACTCGCATGTAACCAGGTTGTGAACAAACGGCCTCTGGCACGGTCTCGCCAGCGGGCTGCAAGGGCCACGGCAGGGCCCGAGGTGCCACAGCGCTCCACTACACATTCCGATGCCAATTGCCCGCCATCCAAGGCAGTCAGCAAAGTTCAATTGTCAGTGGATGATTTCCTACAATCGTGGAAGACAAAATAATGGGCTTGGGGATCGGACGAACAGCGTCAGCTGCAGGCTAGCCTTCCGCGTGCGTGGTTTGCGAGCTGTATCCAGGGCTTGTCCAGGTGACAGCTAGCAAAAGTTTTTGTATGCCGCCTGCTCGAGCTGCTGTTAGAGCAAGCCATATCGTGGCGTTGCGCTTGTGGAGCTCATACTGACACAAAATGTCGCTGCGAAACGCTGCAGCACACTGAACTCATGTCCTGGGGCCGCTGTTCAGCAGAAGTAATGCCATATCGTCTGTTTCAGCGTGAGATGATCGGGGAATGTTGGCCCGCAGGCAAGTCGCAAGATTAGACCTGCCATGCAGATTCTGCTGCCACCAAGCTGCTACCCAGCTGGGACCAGTGATCGCAAACACTGCTGGCGTTGAGTCAACATCAGCAACCTGTAAAACCCTGCGCTCGTGCGCGCAGCGATCATGCCTCTGCCGTGACGGCTCGCATCACCTCACCATTCAATGAGATTAGGGCGCGCCACGTTGGCATTTTGTGCCATCGACTCGGGCCTCGCGCGAAATGGCGGCGCTTCGAATGACGCACGCCGCGGCGGCCGCTGTTTCTGGCGATTAGCACACACACACACACACATGTGAATCATATCACATGTGCTAGCTGGTTCCCCATGGTCAATCTAAAGTGGCTAAAGTGGCCCGCTACTTTTCTCGCGTCCGAAAGACTGTAGGTGTGGCTCCAGCATGATCACGACTCCTGGCACCAAGGTCAAATGGGATGTCACAAATCGAAGGCGGCGCAGGTCCTTGTGGCAAGCAACCGGTATCGAGGTGCCTGTGCTCTGGTCAGCCACATCCGGTCTGAAGGCGCAGTTGACGCTCACGTCAGCGCGCTTGTTAGGCTAGCTCAGAAGTCGCACAGGACTCCGCAGAGCACAAATTCAGATCTACGCAGAGAGTGGTCGAAGGAGGCATCATGAGTCTCAGGCGCGACATGTCTGCGTCTGCGGACTCGACGTTTTTCTTAACTGGCCCAGGGCACAATGCGGTGCACACCGACTTCGAAGACCTGCAGAACGTCGCCCTCGCGGACATGCAGAAAAAGGGTACGAACCAGCTAACAGGCTCACTGTTCCAACATCTCGAAGGAGAGCCTGTGCTTTGCGTTGCTTTCGCGTCCATGGGCCTGCGAACGGAAGCATGCATTTCCGATGCCGCACTTGAAGTCCGCCTGCTTGCAAGGCATGGTTGAGAGCATGATCGGCAATGTAGCAGACTGATCATACATATTCTGTTATCCAGAGCTATGCCGGTGATGCGGCACGTTTTCAGGCTTCCGGAGCGCGTCTTTGAATGACGCGCCGATAAGGCGATGTGCCCTAAGCGATGTGTGCGGTTACGCGTAACCACTCGCATGAGCATTCTGCACTCAAGCGGCCCAAACCACGCATCGTATCATTATAAAAGTGTTTTACGTAGCTTTTTCCGCGGTATGCGTGCGTCTGAGGCCAGCGCTGTCAGGCCGGTGCTGGCCGCCCATGGGCGGCGAATATCATTAATATTAATGGACATATGGTTCACTTTGTAACTTCTATTGATGGACATGCGCGCTGGTCGACAGGACTGATGAGTTGCCCCAGGCATACATGGAAACCGGGATTCGAATTCGGATTCATTGCCAACACATGATCATGTACGGCAGCTGTCCTGCAAATGAAACCAATCCCGCGGCGTGTCACTTGTTTGAAACTAGCCAAACCGGCCACTGACTGAAGGGTACTGCTGCCGCGCGTGTTTTTCCATTTGCTGCAGTACCAGTGTGTGTGTGTGCGTGTGTGAGGTGGTTCGAATTCGCGATCGAGAGCCATTCGAATCTTGGGATGTCTTTAATTTCTTCATACCCGTGCACTCTAGAGGCTTCTGCAACTAGAGAGTGGTGCCACATGCAGTGATGCACGCCTGATCAGATCTATCGCGCCAATCGCTGCAGCTGCCCAAAAACGCGGAGAGTGTTAAGCATCTCAAGTTGTCGCAACTGAGAGTTTGAACCGTAGGCACACCCAGCGGATCGTTCATACCGATGTCGCCATGTAGTCGATTACACGATGTTGCGGCGGGGACGTTATGCAACGCGCCATATACCAGACATCGCTCAAACAACACGTTCATCACCTGCAGGGTATCGGTCGTCACGGGAGTTTGTTCGTGCGCGCATGCGTCGACTTGTTCATATGCACTTGATTTCAGGGCTGTTCTCCCTGCTGTAAACATGTTTACATGGATATACCAATCCTCAACACCTGGACCTTCAATACTGCTACACATCAGCGAGGATTTACAACCCGCTGTACAGCGCACAGTCACGAGGCGACGCAGCGGTACATATGTAATGTTTATAAATTTGCAGCTTGGCAGTTCGAAAAAGCCAGATTAACAATGCATGGTGCATCGCGAGTTCTGCGTCCAAGCTTGTGTACATGTGGTGGCCGCGATCATCTCCTGGCGGATGCTGTGTGTGCGCATCTAGTGTATACAGACATGAGATTCGAAAATTTCCATGCACTAGAGTGTTTTTTCGTGTGAAAATTTGCACCCTCCGAATCTTCTGTGCTACAGATTTACTTTTGACCAAATCATGAAGTCGGACATCATGTTTCATCCAGGCCATGGGCCTCAGCACCCCGAGTGCCGGACAGATCACGTGTACACACAGATCACACGCACCCTGAAGCAGCGCACAAACAGCCGCGCCAGCGTCCTGAGCATGACTGCGAGGGGAGGCGCCCTGGGGGGCGTGGGAGCGATGACACGTAGCGCCCAGGGCCGCTCCCCGCGTGAGACAGTCCGTACATGTACACATGTTCCCGCCGGGGCTTGCAAACGTCTGATGTGGCCGTCGCTTGGAGTTCAAGTTCCCTCAGGCGCGGTGTTTCACAGGAGCGGCGGCCTGCATGTGTTGCAAGGCCAAAGGCGCGCAGCACGGCGAAACCAGCCCCTCACAGACAAAGAGCGGCCGACGCATGCTCGGATGTTCTGGGATGGCCAGTCCCAGAACATGTATCACAGCGGCTCGCAAGCTTCATCACACACTGGCATGCAGTGCTTCCTCGTGTAGTGGCTCACAATGCATGACGGTCGAGGGGGACAGCCCTGACACACCTGCCTTGCCCGCGCCACAAGGCAGCATTCGTAGATGTAGATTCATGTGCAGTCCCATCTCTGGCATCTGCAAACCTTGTGTGCATGTAGCATTCATACGTGTTGCATGTACAGATCCAAACATAAGTCGCCGCAGCTCGCCTATCACACCAGCGTGTATACCGTTACGTAACGGAGCCCGCAGCAGGCACAGGCGGACGGCTTGGGGTAAAACTCAAACACTCCAAAAAGATCAGCCACCATGTACATGCATGTGCATGTGCATCGGCGAGTGCTCGCCCGCATGCGACCGCGTGGTACACACGAAGCCTACACGATGCTCTGCCGCACATCAGACACATGGCTTGGCATGGTGTGCACTCATGGCGCGCATGCATGTGGCACCCCAGCTGCATGGGTCCGGTGGGCGCTACGCACAGGCTGACCCGGAGTTGACACGCAGGTGCCGCGGCGCGCTTCAAGGGGCGCTTTGGCAGCCAGGACAACCTCGCGGCCACAAAGGGCTCCCAGACGTCCGCATCGGCTCAAGATCTCGTGCGCAAGGTCATGCAGACCAGCGGCGGCGACAACGCGGAGCTTGCGCGGAAGGTCCATGAACGGTTTGACAAGTGCGTGCCCTGCCGCACCAATTCAGAATATTCTGTGGTCTCCAGCAATGACGCGCTCGTGCTGCCGATGTCTTTGTGGTCGTGGCCGTATGCCGATGAAAGCATGCATGTGTTGCTACTTTCGCAGCTTCGTCAAGCGCAGGCCATATGTCCGACACTTCTGAAGTAAAACTTTGTGACTAGACTGTCGCGGTCGCTGCCACACACCGCTGCAAGTGTGCAACCTCTCGTACCATGATTTACTTTACTGTACTTCACCACGACGCTCTGCCTGTGTACATGATGGGATGCTGTAATGGCAGCAGCGGGGTGGTCGTCACTGTCTGCTGGAGTCAGGCTGCGCGCTGTGGCTGCTGTGAGGTGGAGCGCCGTGTGTGGTGCTGCAGGGCCGGGCTGAAGCAGCCATCGGTGGAGGTTCGGTTTGATGACCTCTGCGCGAGCGCTATGGGCCCCGAGGGTGCCGCGGACGGCCTCTTCACCGTCGGGGTCGACCTGCAAGTGAAGGCCTTGGTGTGCCCCGCACCGCACCCTCGTGTGCCCTTCTAGCCTCTGTATTTTGCGCGTGTTTACATAATGCAGTCGCTGCTGCGCTTCGCAGCGCGGTGGCAATCCTCCCTCTGCGGGCGGGCGCACCTGCAGGATATCCTCGGCACGGGTTCGAAGGCATGCATGGGGTGTATGTTTGCTTTCTTCCCCGCTCGTCACCTTACGCCGTCCTCTGCTCGGGGCAACCGCTTGAACCCCACCATGGGATCGGCCTTGAGGGGTGTGATGTGTGCAGACGGCAGTGGCGACAGCAGCGCGCATCAAGCCCCCCATGGCCACCTACCGCATCCTCCAGAACGTCTCGGGCGTGCTCAAGCCCGGCCGCATCACCCTCCTCCTGGGCCCCCCCGGCGGCGGCAAGAGCATGCTCATGCAGGCCCTCTGCGGCGCGGCCCCCGTCGGCACAACCGGCTCCGTCGCATACAACGGCCACGACCTCTCCGAGTTCAACGTCGTGCGCACGGCGCGCTACGTCGCGCAGTTCGACCTCCACAACCCGCAGCTCACGGTGCGAGAGACCCTGACCTTCTCCGCGATGGTCCAGGGCCCCGGCTACAACACCGACCTGCTGCGGATCCTGGAGGAGAAGGAGAAGGCGGCCGGCATTGCGCCGGACCCGGCCGTCGCCGAGCTCATGGCCGGCCTGCACCGCGACGACGATCCGAGCTGCAACGTCGCGCTGACACTGCAGCTGCTGTCGCTCGTGAACTGCGCCGACACGATCGTCGGCGACTCGATGACGCGCGGCATCAGCGGCGGCGAACGCAAGCGTGTCACCACCGGCGAGTTCCTCGTCGGCCCCAGCAAGGTGCGCGCTACATGCTGCGCGCTGTGTGCTGTGCTGCTCCAGTAATTCTGATTTGCTTGTTGCGCTGCGCCCTGTGCGCCGGGAACATGAGAACATGTGGAGCTCATGGTGTGCTTGCTTAAGCATATTTTGTGGCTGTGGCAGAAGGCGAGGTGTCCTGAAGGGTCTGCCGTGCTGACTGTGTGCGTTTGCATGTGCAGGTGCTGTTCATGGATGAGATCTCCACTGGTGCGGCCCTCGAGCCAGCCGGCATCACTGCGGTGGTGCCCCCATGATTGTGTTGCCCTGTCCCTGCACGCTATGACCTATCGGCCTCCGCCTGGACAGCGATGTTGTCTCAGGGGGGCCGCAGAAGGCCCGGTCGCCCCGGAGCACCGCCTCTGCCTTCGAGCCTCTGAAAGCGTCCATGTCTCTCCACTGGTGGCAAATGACTCGTGCATTTTGAGTTGGACTTTTGCCGACCCTGATGCTGCAGAGTCTGCTCTGGTATTCTGCAACCCGGTGGCCCGAGCACATGCATGTATGTAATCTGTGTTCCTCCATGCCCACGTGCCACGCTGAGCCCTGGAAATGATCTACCTCACTTTCCATCCATTCTCATCATGCGCACTCTCGCCACAGCATGGCTTCGCCAAAGCAAACGCTGACAGGTGGCACCGCTCCGCATCACCATCCCAATCACTCTCCCTCAAATCCTTCAAGCTGCCAGAAGGCGGGTATGCCCAGGGGGATTTGCACATGACCGCATCGTGGCTGATGTGCAGGCCTCGACTCCGCGTCGACATTCACGATCGTGCAGTCTCTGACCAACTGGGCGCACGCCACGGACGCGACCATCATGGTCGGCCTGCTGCAGCCTGAGCCGCAGGTGTTTGAGCAGTTTGACGACGTGCTGCTGCTCGCCAACGGCCGCATCGCATACCACGGTCCCCGCGACGCCATCGAGCCCTACTTCTTCGGCCTCGGCTTTGAGGTCCCCGAGAAGAAGGCCGTCGCCGACTTCCTGCAGGCGCGCCCGCTCCTCCAGCACATGCATGTGCACATGTGAATGCATGCCACCGTCGCGTGGGCCACGGGCGAGGCGTCGGCTCTGCACGTGGATGCGACTGCGCGTGAGAAGCGTGAGAGGGTGGGGTGCATATGCATGCTGCTGCATCCCACAAGATCGTGAGGCCGCATACATGCGAGCATGCCACCGACGTGCCACCCTGGTGCAGGAGCTTGTGTCTAAGAAGGATCAGCCGGCGCTGCGTGCCGACCGCAGCAAATTCGAGCCGCAGGCTGACTTTGTGCCGGCCGCCGCGTTCGCCGCCGCCTTCAAGCGCTCCTCCGTCTACTCAGACACCCGCGCCATCCTCGACAAGCCCTTCAACAAGGCGCGCAGCCACCCCGCGGCGCTGCTCAAGAGCCAGTACGGCGTCCCCGGCTGGGACCACCTCAAGGCGCTGACGTGGCGCGAGAAGATCCTGCTGACTCGTAACAAGAGCGGCCAGGTGTACCGTTACGTTCAGATGGCGGTGCTCGCAATCATGCTCGCCACGCTCTTCGTGCGCGGCGAAGTCGTGACCAATGACTCTGTGCGGGTGCGTCCGTGCTAGCTCCTTGCTGTGTGATGGTGACGGGGTGTCGTTGAATGCATGTGATGCATGCATGGTCTGAGGTTGAATGCATGTGGAGCATGCACGGCCTGAGGTCTGGTCTGGTATGACAAGCAGCTATTGCAGCCTGCAGCAAGCAGTGCCGTGTGCTGTTGGAATAGGTGGGCCTCTTCGTGTACGTGCTTGGCGCCTGTGCGGGTATGCGGGCAACCAGGGGCCTGAAGTCCACACAGAACTGGCATTCGCTGGTGCTGAGCGGCTGCAGCATCTTGCGCCGATCGACATATTGCCGCTCACAGTGTATAGTTGATTTGCAGCTGTCGTGTATCTGCTCCCTGCCCACAGCATCCTCGCGCTGTGCGCAAATCACAACGGCTACCAGAAGCTGTCACCATGCAGGGAGCCGCAAGCGGGCTGTCAGTGAACCTGTTCTCGATGGCCTACATGCAGTTCCTCGGCCTCGCGGAGTGCGCCGAGACGATGATGCGGCTGCCTGTGTTCTACAAGCAGAAGTTTGCGCTGTTTTTCCCGAGCTGGGCGTACGCGGTCCCCTTCGGCCTGATCCGCCTGCCCATCACCGCCGTCGAGGTGTCGGCATGGTGCCTCGTTGTATACTTCGTCGTCGGCTTCGAGGCGAGCGTTGGCCGGTGCGCTCTCTCCAGATACCTGTCCGCTTGTCACCATCCACGCGATTGCGCGACGCCCACTGTGACGCTTTGAGCCTGCATGCTGCAGCTTAACAAAGTTATTGCATGAATTCTCGGGCAGCTTGAGAACCGGGTGCCGTGATTGCAGCGCTTCGCAGGAGCGGGGCGCATGCATGAGAAGGACTGCTTGTTACGGTGGTTTCTGTAGACTGCCATGCCGTTTCGGAGGGTTTGTGTGCTTGGAGCGCATGAGCCGTGACGGTGGGCGCTGCCGCTGCAGGTTCTTCACGTTTTGGGCGATCCTCGCGACGCTGCAGATCTACAGTGCCAGCTTCTTCCGCCTCATTGGCACGACCTTCCGCTCAATTGTGCTCGGGACGTCCACCGCAGGTGCGCATGTCACCCATGCATGCATTCCCGACGCCTGGCCCGCTCGCCGGTAAGATCCCGCAAACCCCGCCGCTGCTCTGAGACCGCCTGCTTGCAATTCCACAACCTCAATCAACTACCCCATCCACCGGCCCCCTGTGCTGACTTCTTCTGTTGCTTCAACATGCAATGCTGCATGCTGGATTCTAACGTGTTACCGAAGTTTTGTCCAAGTGGAACCAAGCATGCGTGTTCACACAGCACACAGATCCAACTGCGTGGATCGCACCTGTGGGGTTTGAATTGGCTATGAGGCTAACTCACTGACGCCGCGGTTGCGCGGGGTGCAGTGGTGGCGATGTTGCTGACGATGCTCGGCTGTGGCTTCTTGCTACTGCGGCCCGACATCCCGAACTACTGGATCTGGATGTTCTGGCTGTCGCCGCTGCAGTACGCGCTCACCGGCATGGCCAACAACGAGCTCCTGGCGGACAGCTACGACAAGATCATCCCCGAAATCAGCCCGGACGTGCCGCTTGGCCGCTTTGTGCTCGAGACGTACGGGGTCAACGTCGGCAACGAGTGGCGGTGCGCCCCCCATTCGGCCGCCCTGGGGAGACTGGCCTGCGGCTGCTGCTTGTTAACCAACTTTTGTGTGGCTGGTGCATGCCACACGTGCGTCCCTGTGTGCATTAACATAAACTGGCGCGAGTGTATGGACATCTCGCTGTATACTACACAATCAAATGGTGTCAATTACACGGTTAGAATGTGAGTTCACTGCGGCGGACTGCAACGTTCAGGTGGATTGCGCCGCTGGTGCTGCTCGGTTTCTATTTCTTAATGAACCTGCTGAACATGCTCGCGCTGACGTATCTGCCGCCGCCACCGATGCCGCCACCGCCGCCACCGCCGGAAGAGGAGGAGTACATCCTTGCGGAGCTTGCGGAGGATGGTGGCGACATGCGCTGCATCAGCGAAGTCCGCATCGCCATGTCCAAGGTGCCCCACCCCCCCCCCCCCCCCCCCCCCCCCCCCCTCTGCTGTCCGTGGCTAGCTGCCCAATTTGATATCACACACTCTGGTATGTCGCATAGTGTTCTATCTAAGACGGTATCAGAAGCTGATGGGACCAGCGCACTTCTGCGGCCGAGTTTACATGCATGTTTTGCCCACTGATTCGTCCTTGCTCAACTGAGCACATGTCCCACCTGAAGAGTGCAGTCCAGCGCCTGTCTCTATTCCAGCCACCCCCTTGAGAGCCTCCATTCCATCGCCACCGATTGTTGAAAGGTCATATATGCGTGCCCCTGCCGACACGCACATGCATGCAGCGGGGCATGTCGTCGCGCAACGGCAGTAAGCGCACACTGGACTATCCCTTCCAGCCCGTCGTGCTTGCCTTCAAGGACCTGCACTACTACGTGCCCAACCCCGCGGGCGCCGGCGAGCTCGAGCTGCTGCGCGGCGTCTCGGGCGTCTTCAAGCCGGGCGTACTCACCGCCCTCATGGGTGCCAGCGGAGCAGGCAAAAGCACCCTCATGGACGTCATCAGTGGTGCGGCCCTGCACCTGCGCTGCTGTCTTCTTACGAAACAGTAACTTGTACAGCGATCAGTTCTGCACGTTGCTGTGTGTCAATGCAGCAGTGGCAGGCTGCTGCACGGTGAGTGTTTTTGTGCTTCCCAAGCATTTCTCCTGCTTGAGGTGTTGGACTTTCACCGCGGCAACTGCAGAACAACGCAACAAGCTTGAGCTTAAGTGGCATGTGTGAAACCACTGCCCGGCGGAGCTCCTGCGAGGCCAGTTACATAGTCCCATTACATGTGAGTGGACAGGGCGTGTGTGTGTGTGGTGCAGATCGCAAGACAGTCGGCCGTTCGGAGGGCCGCATCACGGTCAACGGCTTTGACAAGAAGCCCGCAACGTTTGCCCGTGTGATGGGGTACTGCGAGCAGTTTGACGTGCATAGCCCCGGGCTGACGGTGGCCGAGTCGATCCGCCTCTCAAGCGACCTCCGCCTCAGCAACGACATCACCACCGAGGAGGTGCGCCGCCGTGAACTTGCGGGCCGGTCGCCGCAAAAACAGCACCCTGAAGCAGACCATTTCGTGCCATGGTGTCAAAATGCAATGCGTTTTCGTGGCCCTGGTGCGGAGGCGTGGCAATGCGTGTTGAGGGGGGATGTCATGCAGAAAGAGGCACTGGTGGAGCAGACGCTGAATGTGGTGGAGCTGGACACGATCCAGGGCCAGATCGTGGGCATGCCGGGCATGTACGGCCTCTCCGGCGAGCAGCGCAAGCGCCTCACCATCGCCGTGGAGCTCGCGGCCAACCCCTCCATCCTCTTCATGGGTCTGCCCCCCACCATGCCGCTGTAGCCACTTGTACATGCACGTGTCGCTGCATGAGCGGCTGCCAGAACAGTAGACACACGCGTTACTCTGCATGCATGCGTGCACATGCAACTGGCATGCATGCAGCCCGAGCAAATTGAAGTGAAGGTGTGAATGCTTTGGCTGCACACGCACGACGCGCCGGCCGAACGCTGCGAGTCAGTGTGCTCCGGACACTGTTGTTGCTCTGCTTCCTGATGGCCCTGACTGGCCAAGGCTGTGTGCAGACGAGCCGACGAGCGGCCTGGACGCACGCTCCGCGGCGATCGTGATGCGCGTTGTGCGTGCCATCGTCGACACGAACCGCACCATCGTGTGCACGATCCACCAGCCGAGCGCCGAGATCTTCCTCAACTTCGACGACCTCCTGCTGCTGAAGCGCGGCGGCTGGCCGATCTACTACGGCCCGCTCGGCGAGGACGCGACCGACCTGGTGACGTACCTCAAGACGGCGGCGCCCACGGTCAAGGACCTCGCGCGCGGCTACAACCCCGCCACCTGGATGCTCGAGGTCCGCCCTGCACTCTGCTGGCTTCGTGTGTGGCTGCGTGAGTGAGCACAGGCAGCGCCAAGGCGTTGTGCATGGTTGGACCTGTTTTGCGGCGCAGCATCGAGCCAGGTGCATGGGACCTCACCGCAGGGCGCACGCGTACATGGTGTCAGCAGCCGGATCCTGCCATGTCTCGCCAAAATGGGCCATGCTTCATGAACTCCTGACACCATGGGACCAGGCAGCGACCAATGCTGTCTCATACGCCACCCAGATAGTTTCCTAGTGTGTACGGCCGTTTGCACCATTGATGTTCCTTTGTGTCAACAGCTCATGACACCCATGTATCACCTACAATAGCACACGTCAGCTGCCCAACTTGGAAGCAGTTGACGGTGTACAAGTAGAGTCAATCTGAATTTACTGAGCCGTATCCTATGGGACATTGACAACTCCGAGTTAACGGGACCACATATGCCGAAGTGGTAAACCACCTGGAAACCCCCCTCAGACGACCGTTCCACCTCACGGAGCCTCCTCCTGTGCCAAGCGAGGTGGTCACGTGCGGCCGTATCGATTCCGCAAAGCACACGCAGAATCGAACCCACAACCTCCTGAAACGGAGGGGGTAGCTTTTATACCGTCCTCATCACATTGGACCTCCGGTGATGCATGGGGGACCTCCGGTGATGCACTGGTCCAGTCGGGCGAGACGCCCGCAGGCACCGGCATGCTGCAAACCTGCCGGTGGCTGGTCCTCTGCGTGCCCGCATGCTCCTCTGCCTGGTGGGCTGGCAGCGACTGCGGGGGAGGCGTGCAGGTGAGCACTCAGGCGGAGGAGGAGCGCCTCGGCATCGACTTTGCGGAGCTGTGGAAGCATAAGCAGCAGCCGCAGGTGCTCGCGGCCACGGAGCAGGCGCAGAAGGTGCCAGAGGCCTCGGACGCCCACGAGCTCTCCTTCCCGTCCGAGTACTCCCAGCCGTGCGCCTCCGCCTCGCCGCCTGCTTTCCACCGCAGCGCTCGCCGCGTGCCAGGCCCCTAGGCGCTCTGCCTCCAGCCGCAGCTACACCGAACTGATTGCTGTACACCAGACCGCGTGATCCAGATTATCACGGCGCTCGCATTCTTGCTGATGAGTTGCTAGAACCATATGGTTCCGGTTCATGGGATGCAACGACTGGGCAGTTTCGTATGGGCCACCGCTTCGTAGCCTCATCAGTCCGTCGCCTTTCGCCTACGTCTGTGAAGCAGGTGTCCCAAGTGGCTGGTGTGCCAGGCTCCGTGAGGATTGTGTCCCAGTGCGCATGTATGTGTCATGATGTTGGGCGCTCTGCAACCCCGGCGTCGGCGGGTGCAGGCGGTATGTGCAGTTCAAGGTGCTGCTGGAGCGGTACTTCAAG
Source organism: Ulva prolifera (assembly GCA_023078555.1). Lineage (NCBI taxonomy): Eukaryota > Viridiplantae > Chlorophyta > Ulvophyceae > Ulvales > Ulvaceae > Ulva > Ulva prolifera. Next base: position 5,813,479 of record CM041200.1, on the reverse strand, counting down.
AGCTACTGGCGGTCGCCGCCGTACAACACGACGCGCCTCATCCTCGCCGTCGTGTCGGGCCTCATCTTTGGCACCTTCTTCTGGGGCAAGGGTGACAAGTACGACACCCCGCAGGACATCAACAACGTCCTGGGCGCCCTGTTCCTCACCACCATGTTCTCCGGCTTCATCAACTTCCAGGTGAGACCATCCTCTAGGGCCTGTGATGCAGGGGTGTCCCCGGTGTCAACACTCCCGTCCCCTGATATCCTGCACATAATTTTGGTGCGGACCTATCAACGGCGCTGAATTCGTGGAAGGATGGTGCGCTGGAATAGGGCACGGATGGTTCTGGCAACGCATACAAGCAGTGTTCGAGGCGGCGCCGGTCCTGTGTCTCGCTGGGACCTGGGCTGCGCCGCCGTAGCGCGTGTCACCGCTCTTTTCGCACCATGTCAGAGGGAGACCCGCCCGAGTGTTGAGCGACATGCTGCATGCCCTGCCTCTTTGTGCCTGGCCGAAGTACAGTCCCGTCATGTGCTTTCATGTTCTGGTGGTGCAGATGACCACGCTGGCTTCCTCTCCCCAATTCACACAGCTGATGGGCGCCACGCAAGCAGCCACAGTGCACCATGTCTTCTTGGCATGCCACGCTGCGGTGGTCCTGTTGCAGCCCTGTCGTCAACTACATTTCAAAACAATCTGGTCGTGCCCACTCAGCACGGACGCCAGTTCCGAGTGCAGAGCATGTGGCTGTGCTGCTGCAGATGATCATCCCCACGTTTGTGATGGAGCGGCCGGTGATGTGGCGGGAGCGTGCCAGCAAGCTCTACTCCGTGCTGCCCTGGGTCGAGTCGATGCAGGACGTCGAGATCCCGTGGATCGCACTGCAGACGCTCATCAACTCGCTCATCTCGTACTTCATGATCCAGTTCGAGTTTGAAGCTGGCAAGTTCTTCTTCTACTGGCTGGTCCAGTTCCTGTCGTGTGCCACGCTCGGATACCTCGGCATGCTCGTGGTCTGCATCACGCCGGACCTCACCATGGCGGTGACCATCGGGAGCAGCATCCTTGGGGCCTGGTTCATGATGTCTGGTGCGCGCCGCTGCAAGCTTGCACGCTGCCGTGGCTGTGCTGTCCGGCATCCTGCGTATGTACTCGGTATGGGCTGCAACGAACGTGGTGGCTGTGGTAAAGTAAAGTAAATCTGAATTTACTGAGCCGTATCCTATTGGACATTGACAACTCCGAATTGACGGGACCACATATGCCGAAGGGGTAAACCACCTGGAAACCCCCCTCAGACGACCGTACGCAACTCACAGGGTGGTGCTGGTGCGGCTGCAGGAATTGGAAGCTGCTGTGGTGTTTGAGCTTGCCTGCTTGGTCGTTTCTTGGTTGCCCGCTGGGACGCTGTGCCTGCATTCCACAGACAGTGTGAAGCCTACGGAGTTGCTATCACTGCGTGCACCTGCACAGGGGGTTGGTTCGTGTGTGGACTTGTCTTGCGCAGATGGTGCAGCCCTGAGCTGCCTCAAATGGAAAGGGTGCGTGGTGGTAGTATATGCATGGCTGTGATGGCCGTAACATGTTGCTCGCGACTGTACTATTGCATTGCAATCGTGACACAGACGAGATCTCTTGAGGCTACGTGGAGGCCGGAGGGTGTAGTCTGTATATGTGACAGTGCCCTGTGCCTTTTTGAAAACCAGGTGAATCAGCAAAGTGCAAGTGCAGGGTTCATGCTGCCGCGGCCATACACGCCAGACTGGTGGCTGTGGTTCACCTACATCACCCCTCCTGGCTGGTCGATTCTTGCGATCACCGTGGACCAAGCTGGCAGCAATGTGTGCCCCGTTCCTTGCCTTGCCTGTTGCTGACCCGCCTTGCACATGCTGCACTATGAAAGGCACACCGCATGCATGCACACCTAACCTGCTCTGCCCTTGAGATCATCCTGGCCCCAGTCAGTGTGTGTCATGGCAAGAGACGTCTGCGGGAAGGGGATTGTGGTCACCTCATCGCTGATGCTAGCTGTGGTCAGGCCTGGTGTGTGTCGATGGAGGCGGGGCAGTTCTGAGCCCGTGCAACATGCTCCATTATGTCCGCTCATGTGTGAGCAGGTTGTGATCACAGTGACGCGCCAGGGATGGCCTTGTCATCATCGGGATCATGAATCTGCAGGATGACATCGTGCGGAACGACTATGCGGCCCCCTCGGGCGAGGAGCGCACAGTTGCGCAGTACATCGAGGACGAGTACGACTACACTGAAGACATGAAGTGGCCTGCAGTGGCGATTCTCATCGGATTCGTGTTCTTTATGCGGCTTGCGGTCGTCCTCACCACCAAGTTCCTCAACTTCCAGAAGCGCTAAGGCAACCCGCAGCCGCTGTTCTCCTGCATGGGTCGTTGCGGCTCGCAGACTTCACTGGGTTCCGAGTTGTCTCTTGTTGCATGAGTTACCAGTTGTTGGCCTGCAGACTGATGCATGGCGCAACGCGTTTATCGCGTTTATCGCGGTGCCTGAACAAACCATGGCACCATCCTGCTTTAGACGTTGTCTCTGCTGCAACTTTGAGGCGTCCAAAGATGCATGCAGTGTGACATAGGCTCAAGGGATTGAGTGGAGCTGGCGTGTGTTGTATACTGTCACGACCAGCAGCGCATGCAGCTGGCCGCGTGTAGCATTGCTCACACAATGTGTTGTTTGACGTTGGGCTGTTGTGTTTGGAGCCTGTAGAGGTACGCCTGAGCCTACACCGTCTTGTGCTTTAGCAGCCTGTTGCCTGTATCCAAGCAACATCGTCATCTAAGGGCTACATGGTAGGTGTTGGCGGGGCCCTGATTTGGTGATGGGTGCGTCCAGTGTAAGGCTCACTGACTGATAGCGAATCAGGCGTCTTGATTATGGCTATCTCTGGTTCACAAAGAGATACTGGTGAATGCCAGGTGCATGTGACCTGGAGGGAGCGTGCATGGCGCCTGGGATAGCAGAGAGGTATATGCAGCCTGCCAAGGCATGCGCGACCAGGTTCATGCAGGAAAGACAGCGTCCTCATGATCAGGTACCACACCTTGTGCTGCTTGCGAGTAAGCCAGTTGGCCGTGGCCACTGGCGACTCACGCTCACGGTGGCACTTCCGTACATTCCAGAACGTTCACAGCGTGGCCCAGAGGGTCGTTAGAGGATGTAGGCCCCAGCATTTGGCACTGGTGAAAATGTGAGAATCCTCGGCGACTGCTGCGAGCTGTGCGCTGCCGGCCCCCCCGGGCTCTCCGGTGTCCCCAACTCTGACAGGTGAGATGGACGAAAAGCAATGTCCGACATCCTGAATCCCCGTCCGTGACCAGTACGACGTTATGTCACTCCACATGACAGCAGGCCCCATGAAAAAACACATATGTTTTTCGAGATCAGTTCCTTGAGGACAGAGTCAGACCCAACATTGGCCTCATCGGAAACAGAGTCAAACCAATCAGGCCGCTCTCTAACACAAGAGTTTACTTCCGTCCCCTGTGTTGCAATGTCAGTCCTTACAGTGTCGATAGATGCAAGCTTGCAAGGCCGCTGTGGCGAGATGGTACCCGGGTAAGGCAAATTGCTGGCTGCTGCCCTGATCACACCGACTGATGCTCGAGAGAGAGTCTGCCTCCACTGCTTCCAAGTGACCTGAAGTGTAAGAGGAGCATCCTAGAGGCCAAGGCAGCGGGCGGCGTGCGCAGTGTCTGGAAGGGCTCGCGGCGGCCACAGCAGCGCTGTCCGTTTTCACGTCTTTCGGCCCTTGAAGCAGGTAGCAATGACTCCAACACACAGGAGTCGTCCAGGGCTGTGTCCCAGGTGCACCTGAACGCAAATTTGGTGGTAGCTCTCACTTTCGCTTGCCTCTGCCAACTGAGACGAGATCAGTTTCCGACCCGTTGCCCTGACGCAGATCTGTTGAATCTTGAATACACAAGTGATCCAGAATGGGACGCTCGCGTCGGAGGCTGAAGAAGCACGCTCCAAAGGTACGCAGGCGATCTTCGTAACAGCCGCGCGCCTGCGACAGGCTGCCGAAGTTCTCCTCTGAAACGTGCTGTCACGTTGCGTGCTGCTGTGCCATGTCAGTCACTGTTTTGGGAATTGTCGTAGGTTCGAGTTGGAGTAGTGAAGCGAAGTAAAAAGCTCAAAGCGCCGGTGCCCAAGGACATTGCGACGCAGTATCCAGCCCTAGCATCCAAGCTGCACATCGACTGCTCATGGGAGACGTCCACAACTCCAGCAGCTAATTATCAGCTGAACGGTCTCCTGAATGAGCCAAACAAGATACGAGTGCCAGAGACGGATGCAGCATCACCCGATGAAGGTGTGGATGCTGTGTGATCACGACACAATTAAATGCTGTATGAGCTTCTGAATTAAACACGGTCACTTCGGCAAGCTACTGGAGTTACATATGTATCGTATTCATCGCAGTCGCTTGAATTCTAGTCGCCATGTGCAGGTGGCCGCGAAGCTGCAATCAGTGATCAAGATTTGCGAAGTGTGCTGGCTATGCAGCAAGCTTCAGGCCCCCGAGCTCCAGATCCCCTGACAACAAATCAACGCAGGATAGTGAAAGCACTTCTGGACGCACATGGCGATAATTTTGAAGCTATGGCCCGAGACAGAAAACTCAACCAGATGCTGTTGCCCGTCAGCAAACTCAAGCGAATGGCTGCATCTTACAATCTACACAAAGAAGGGCAGCGTGTGAGATTTCAGCAGCCAAAACGTGGTCTGACGTGATCTGCAGGAACGTGAGATGTTTCTGAATGAATCTTTATCTGAATGCTGTGCTTGCAATGGCTGTATTCGTTCCTGACATGGATTTCAAAAAAAATCAAGCATGTCGTCATATGAACTTGTAACATGACCCTGTTTTGAGAGAATGCGCCCACAGCAGCTGTAGTCACTGCAGCTGCCTCCTCATCCATGGAACAGGAATGGCACCACCATGTAAGCGTAATCCACGGCGATTCATTGCGAACCCTTCACGTGCTGAAGCACTTACACATCATGAGACCCTGACTGCATGGCTGCCATGACCGATGTGGTCAAGGGACACCCCTGCCTGCAGCATGGGCCCACAATCTACACTACAAAACTACTCGTCTTCATCGAGGTAGTAGAAGGTTCCTGCCAGCTTCTGCTCACGATCTTTGACCGACTCAAGCTTGTTGATGCGGGGGCGGTAGTTGCTGGGGTCCCTGCGGAATGTGATGCCGAGGTTCTCAAGGAACATGTTCATGCCAGACAGCAGCGATTGCGGCGCGTTAGCCGTCGCCTTCTTCGACGGCTGCCCCTACACACCAAACACCATCCTCAGCCCCGGAACTGACTGTGCACACGTCGCCCTCAGTGCGTGTGCTCACAGATGCGGCCCCCGTACAACAACAGCACGATACACCACCCGAATACAGGCATGACAAGTGCTCCCGGAGCACGGTGTGAAATACACAAGCAATAAACACCACGATGCGCCATATTCACCTCAGCGCAATCCTGGTTGACGTCCAGCGCCCTACAGGGGTGCATATCGTAGCACGGAAGCGGGGCGTGGGTCGGTTGCGCACCGTATACACAATCACCCGGTCCGCGAGGTACGCTGACATGATGAAGTCGTGCTCCACAATGAACGCCGTCTTCTTGATGTGCATGATATAGCGCTTGATCACCTTGGATGCGATGATACGCTGCTCTGAGTCGAGGTATGCGCTCGGCTCGTCAATGAGGTACAGGTCCGCGGGCTTGCCGAGGCAGAGCACAAGCGCGACGCGCTGCAGCTCACCACCCGACAGGTTCTGGACCTCCTGGTCCATCAGCTCCTCAATGCGCAGCGGCTTGAGCACATCCGACGCAAACTGCGGGTGCAGCACGGAGCTCCGGATCTTGCCGAAGAGCAGGTTGCGCACCGTCGACTCGAACTTCGGCGAGATCTTCTGCGGCTTGTAGGACACGTTGAAGCTCGGGAGGTCCGGGGCCTCCTCGTCAATGAACTCATCCGGAGGCGCAATGCCCGCGAGCATGCGGATGAACGTTGTCTTCCCGGTGCCGTTCTCTCCGAGCATGACGAGGATCTCGGAGTCGTTGAAGTTCCCGGCCTCGATCAGCAGCTCGAAGTTGCCGGCGCGCTTGATCATGCCGGGGTACGTGTACGTCTTGTCGTCCTTCCGCCGCTGCTCGTCCGCCTGGTCGGACACCTTGAACGTGAGCTCCTCGTCGCGGAAGCGCATGTTCTCAGTGGGAACAAAGCCGGCGAGGAAGATGTTGATGCCCTCGCGGACACTGAATGGCATCGTGACAACGCCGTATGCGCCGGGCTTGCCGTACAGGCAGCAGATGAAGTCCGAGAGGTAGTCGAGCACTGAGAGATCGTGCTCGACACACACGACAAATGTCTTCTCATCCAGGATTTCCCGGATGACCTGCGCGCAGACAGCGCGTCACGCTCTCGGTGCTGCAGCATCTATCAATGGGTCCAGAGGAGGTGCCACATGGTACCGAATGCAGCCACCGATGGGATATTGGTGGCAGCAGCCAGTGCGCGCCGAAAACAGCTGGATGCGTTTTGTGCGGACATTGGCTGAATGCGCTGGGTGGGGTGGGATTGCGCAGTGTTTCCTGTCGGTCCACCCCTACAGGCTGTCCTGCGCTGCCCGTCCCACAGACAGACGACTCATGTCGAAGACCTCTGATGGCACTTTTGCATTGGCTGGCGGGGTGGGCCCCACAGGAAACGCAGGTGGCGCGCCACATGCCATGAAAATCCCGTGCTGTCCAGATTCTTGATCAGTGCACAGTTTGCTTACATGAGTGCAGTTCATGGGGACACGCGAAACTGTACACGGACAGCTTAATTGCATGGCTATTTATCTAAGGACTGTCTAAGGATGCACACGGGATGATAGCATGCAGCGATTGCTGTTGGCGGCGGCACCGCAACAACATAGCTTTTCCGGGCCATGCAGGTCATAGGCTTTGCTGAACTGTGGGCGGGTTGAAGGTGCCGAGTCTCCTTGAGCCTGCTGAAGGGGTGGCCATGGAACACACCTGCGCAGCTTTGAGACGTTGCCGTACATCTAGATACGACGACGGCTCGTCGACCATGTACACATCCGCCTTGCCAGCGGCACACATGGCGATTGCAAAGCGCTGCAGCTCTCCGCCTGACAGGTTCTCCACATTGCGGTCCATGACTTGCTTCAAGTCCAGCTTGTCTGTCAAGTCATCCATGCGGCCTCGCTCATCCCTCTTGGTCAGAATCTGCATGCCAATACAAATCAGTGAAGCAGTTCCTCAACTGGCCAGAGCCCCCTCCCCCCCCCTAGACAATGACGTGGCTGCCCTTTATAGAGATCAACTGTTGCTGACAAATGAACTCTGCGTACCCGCTGCGCACTTGAGGCGGAACCGCCCGCGGTGGAATCAGCTGGTGCTGTTTGAGAGTGTCAAGTAGCTTGTGCATGTGCAGCAGCACAGAGAGGATAGTCATCATACGCACCTCAATCACTGGACCCCGGACAGCCCTGGGGATGTGATCGACGTACTGCGGCTTCAGGACTGCTTTCAGGTCCTCTTCGACGATCCTCGTGAAGTAATTTTGCAGTTCAGAGCCGCGGAAATAGGCCAGAATGGTTTCCCAGTCAGGCACCTGCTCGAACTTGCCCAGGTTGGGCTTGAGCTTGCCAGACAATATTTTCAACGCTGTAGACTTGCCTATACCATTTGTCCCCACCAGTCCCAGTACCTGCAGTACCTTGCATATATATGAGACACAGGCCTATCGCTACCGGCGTTTGCCACTGCGACTTGTGCTTGTGCCTTGTGCAAGCGAGTGAGTGGTGCAAGGGGCTGTGACCAGAGACACCGAACGGCTCGGGCGCGCAGGCTGCGCAGGCCGGCGCAGACACACGATCCCTTCTGATCATAAGGATGTGAGCTCGTAATTTCAAAGCTGCATGGACAGGAACAAGAGCGCAAGCAGTGCGGCGGCGCGAGTGTCATACCTGTCCAGCACGAGGAGTCGGAAGGCGATGTAGCTTGAATGAATTTGGACCATATCGATGGGTCGTTTGGCCATCTAGATTGCTGGGCAGATTGATGATCTGGATTGCGTCAAAGGGGCACTTTTTGACACAAATACCGCAACCAATACACAACTCCTCGGAGATCCAAGCCAGCTTTGAGGACGGCGTGACTTCGACACACAGTTTGCCGACCTTGACCACGGGACAGTACTTCTTGCATTCTTGTTTGCATTTTTTTGGTTTACACCGTTCAGAGCTCACTACGGCAATGCGCGTGGGCGTCTCATCTTTGTCTTTCTTCGTATTCGTATTCTTCTTCTTAGGCGCCATTGCGCCTGATTGTCGTTGCCGTAGACAAGGAACAAGTCAATGCAGCCGAAGATAGAATGACGGGATTTATTGAACCACGCAGGGGAAATACAGCGTCGCGGTCCACCGCACAAGGCGTCTTGCCTTGACGTTACACGCCACCTGATCACACCACGTCAAAGAAAGCTGATGCGGCGTTTCCTCAGGAATAGATCGATGCATTTGCTATGGCCTCATGGTTAGCATTGTGCTGGAGAAATTGGCGAGAAGCTGTGTAGTGGCGTTGGTGACGTGTGATGTCTCAGTCACGACTACCTTCAACCACAATTGGCTGGATGTTGCTGTCTTGCAGCAGTCTGCAATGCACAAGCTTACCTACATAGCGGCCCGGATTGTCACTGCCGGACTGCTGCGACATAGGCATGCAATTGGTACGCATTGGTGTCAACTGGTCAACAGCACATACCATATGGTATGCTCTATGGAAAAATCTTGACTATAAAAACCAACGAGCCATGGTGCCAGTGCAGCTGATGATGCGATGCATGCCTGTGTCATGCAGAGGCATCATGCGGTGCGGATTTCAAGTCTCCCTTGAACCTTAAAACAGCTATAGAATATGTAACTGGCGAATGGGTACTAGGTATCAGCAGCTAGGCGCATTCACAGCGCCTCGTCTTTCAGTATGGCTGATGTAGCCATCAATCATATTCATCTTCGTCCTCTTCATCGCTATCACTGTCCGAAGCCTCGTCAGCTATCAAAGCACTCACCCCTCTGCGACGCTTCTTCTTCTTCTTTGGCTTGGACTTCTTCAGAGCCCTTTTGGCCTTGGCTGCTAGCCGCTCTGCCTCCTCTCGTTCTGCCTCAGCATCCTCCATCCTGCCAATGCGCTTGCTACGCGCCTCCTCACGCCTGATGTCCGCTGCCGAAGCCTCCATCATCCGGTCATTGCCAAACTCATCGTCATGGCGTTCTCGATAGTATCCTCGGGTGACCTGCATTGTGACCACTTTCAGTGACCCGGCCAGGGCGCTCAGATGCATCTTACTACAAACTGTTCAAAGAGCGAACATTACAGTAGCTCCGGTGAAGTCGTCAATAGTGCTATATGCTGCTCGACACTGATCGACTTGACCAGAGCCGTGGCCTTGGGGAGCCTCCCATCTCTGCAACATACATGCCACAAGGTACGCCCGTAGTGGTTGTGTGGCAGCGTACCTGAGATAATTCCTTACGCCAGTCGTCCTCGTCACCATCATCCACAACAAAGTCCTCTTCATATTCGTCCATCTCTGATCGCCCCATGCGGCTGGCACCATAACGTGCCCCTGCTGCAGACGGTGCCATCCCACGCGGAGCAGAGCTGCCATAGAACTTGCTATTACCCGACATCATCCGTGACGCAGGCTGCATATTCCTGGCTGGAGGACCACCAGCTGCACAAGCAGCGGACGGCTGCGGTGGCTTCATCGGGCGAGCTCCAGTGGCCCCTACCGCAGCTCCTGATTGAGAGGCGCCGCTGCCTCCTTTGGCAGCATTTGGGAACATGGCCACCACTTCTTCGCGGGTCAGCAAACGCCCTGACAGCCCTTTCTTCTTGGCACACACACCGCACATGTGATTGGCACCATCTGGCAAGCGCTTATCTGCGAAAAACTCGGTTAATGGCTTATTTTCGCGGCAGCTACGGCATGCCTTGGAAGGAAACGCGGGTCGACTGGGCTTCGGCACAGAAGGCTTTGCTGGACCAGCTTGCTTGGACTGGGCAGCCTTGGGGACACCAAGCTTTCGTGGCTTGGGCACACTATTGTGGAACATGACCTTTTGGCCGGATGACAGCCTCTTTTCAACTGGCTTGGAAGGGAGCCCTTGCGGGCCCATTCGCTTCATACCTGCCCCTGCAAGCTGGGTTCTTCACATGTATTCCTGTGGTATCTGATGTTTGCACAAAGGGTTGGTGCTATCGAGCCAGACCACTGCCGATTCGGTGGAGCAACGTCTGATCTGCTCAAGCTGGACACAAATTGCGACAACCAGTACATTGAAAGCAAAGTGTGCTTGCAGTATGATCAAAGCACAGACACAGCTTTGCAGCAGGCGTACCAGCAGGTGATCCTTTCGCTGCCTGGCCAACAGTGGCAGCTGGAGAGCGATGATCAGTCTTTAATTTTTTGGCTGCCTGAGCGCCGATAGCAGCTGGCTCTGACTTTGGCTTCTTGACTGCAGCAGCACCATGGACCTCAGGCATGAACTTGTCCCCTACATCCGATTGCATCTCCGCCATGACCCTTGCCTGCATCCGCCTGCGTTTCTCTTCAAGTTGACGCCGTTGCTGCGCTTTCTGTTCGGCGTGTGTCATCTTTGGCTTACTTGGGACATGCCTTTGTGTGCTGGACGACCCTCCGCCTACAGATAGAGGCCGTGTGGGTGTGATGCAATGCAGCATGAGCACAGTGACAGTCATGGAGCGTCGGAAATATCAAAGTCTCTATTATGGGGTGCCCGGGCGTTCAAGCACACCTGAAGATGCACGAGCATCCTTTCGCTGCTTGAGCATCTGCAGGCGGTCCACATTCTGCGGTAGAACTTTGTTCAGATTCTGAGATTGCAATCTCGTGGACACGACTCCACCGAAGAACGATGGCCTGGATAAATAAAGTGGTCTCAGTTCTCATTTTGGACCTGGCGCGCCGCATCACAGTCCATCGCGCTGCTCATGGTGACTGTGCTCCTCGCTCGCCCATCGTCAGGCATGAGGCCGAAGCTGTGGATGGTTTTGCCTAGCCTAGCTGGCTACAGCGGAGCTTATCCAATCTTGATTTGATTGAAGGAAAATGATGCCGAGCAATTGGATGCCCTGTACATGATCGCCATAGCAGATGAAGCAAGCAAAAGGGCGCACGCACCGGACGTTGGCTGTATAAGCCTTATTAAACGACGCCGCGAGATCGTCCATGATTCGGAACTGCTATACGAAGCTACCAAGCACGTTGAGGCTGTCAAGTTGTCGCGAAATCACATCGGTACAGCTAGCAAAAGCCTCAAGGCAACACGGGCGTCATGGCAACTCAGCCATAACCTTGTACAGCCCCCTCCATGGGACCATGGTTTAATTTCGACTGAGGAGACGCTTTCACCTGATAATGGGATGCATCTTGAAACACGCGCAGTTGCGAGATGCCTGTCATACATGCATTGTGAGCATACATGGTCCTGAGAAGCATGGCACGCGACGACACAGCGCTGCTTGCGACATGTCTGAATTGGACAGTCCGCAGATATTGTTCAGCAGACATGAAACAAGCGTGTCGTGCTCTGGCTGATCTTTGGAGTAAACGTAGGCAACAAGAGCAGGCTGGGTCCTCGGACGCTGAAGTTCGCGGTTTGCTCGTGGATGCGTGGCGTGCTGAGCACACAGGAGCAGATGAATTTGCGTAAACCTTAACACCTAAGACGAGCACACAGCAAAATCTAAGACAGTGCATGAATTGGTTACATTGAGTAGGATCACAGCACCCACAACTTCAGCATGCCCAGAAATCTATGCTATTCAATCTAGCAGGACCTGGATCTAATGATGAACATAACCCACCCACCCAACCAAAAGTAAACAGACGTCTGCTATGCTTCCGATCTTGCTAACTCATTCTCAAGAATGATCATTGAAAGCAACCCAAGTGAGCCGCTTACCGCGGCTCGGGCCTGACGAGGGGCAAACAGTAATCCCCCCCCCTCCCCCAAAGCTACTCGTGCCAGAATGGCACGATTGAACAGACGTTATCAGCAGGCAATTGCCTAGGGGGTGCAGATCCCAAAGATATCCTATGCACTGCCAAGTGGGGCTGCCTCCCACATATCTGCCCCCACCTACCTGCCGTTCCAAAACGAACCACATCGACTCGGCTCAGAAAAGTCCGACTTTCTTCTTCTTGTCCTGTCGCTTCCAGAGGGGCATGGCCTTGAATGCATCCTTACCCATGGAAAACACCTCTTCAAACTGTTCATCAGACAAATACCGCTCCTTACTGGTCGGATCGATGCCATCTGAGCCTTTCATGTTTTTCAACTTCTCTAGCTCGAAAAATTCCTGCAATCAAGGGCAGACGCTGATGTACAGCACAAGCTCATGACACCAGACACGATATGTGTCCTTGTGCTGTATGAGACAGCATTGCATGTCCCCAAGCAGCCACACACGCAGACACTTCTGCTGACACGAAGGCCAGTTGACTGATTTGCCCGCATAATCCCAGCTCCAGGCATCGGATAACCTGCAGCAGTCGACAACGTACTGCTGGTACGTCGCTGCTTACCTCCCCCGGCTTGAACTTGAGTTCTGTGCCCTTGGACCCAGATGGATCCTCATCGCTGGGTTTGAAGTCTGCCGCACCACGGACTGTCGCGGCTGTGAGGACACCATGTTTCATGCTACCAGCTGGCATGGCGCCGCTCGTACTCGAATGCGCCGAGCCAGCCTGGCCGTTTTTCGGTTCCGCTGTTGTAGGTGAAGTGCTCGATGCTGAGAGCTCTGGCGCCTTGGCTGCCTCTCCTTCAGTTGCTGCAGGCGCTGCCGCTGGAGCAGGTGCTTCGGCTGCCGGCCTGCAAGCACAGCGATTGTTGAAAGCACACCGCTTGACGCACGCCTTGAGTTCGCAGCGCAGACCATAGTGAAGGCGAACAGCCAAGGCAGCGGCTTCATCAAACAGTAGCATGATGTATACCATCAATACAAGGTCTGCTGTGGCACATGCGTTGCATCTACCATAGCCAGAGTAGGCCGGGGCTGCAGATGAAGACACAGCAGGTCTGAGATTGAACCAGCCAAAGCAGCACATAGAGGCGCATGCAGCTGCAGGCGTTGCTGTTCTGCCAAAGAAGGCAGTGGTCACTGACAGTGGGAGTGCGCACGGCTCGTCTGCCGGTGCTGCGTCTGCCGGTGCTGAGTCTGCCTCAGCAGGCTCAGCTGCCTCCTCAGGCTGTGCCTCTGCCTCGGGCTGTGTTCCTTCCTCGGCCTTTGCGGCCGCGTCAGCCTCTTCATTGAGCGCTGCAACACGAGCGTCATAATCTGCAGTAGTCCGCTGCTTTCGTGACGCATCCCAGGCCTGGAAGTACGCTGTGAACATCGCCGGCTCCTGGCCCTCTTTCACCTGTACTTCCACAACCAAGTTGAAGCCTGGCTCGTGACACGTTTGCCTTTGGACATTTGCGCGCTGTGTTCCAATGCAAAGAAACCAACATTCCCAGCACATGCAAATGAACAGTACATAAAGCTCACAGATACGTACAGTTCAGGGGCACATCTCTGCAAGATTGCCATGCCAGGTACACAGACGCGCAGCATTGCAATCGAATGTGCCGAGATCATGGTGGCAGGAAATGTTGGTGCGGACGGATGTATTGCGGGTTCGGAAAGTCGTACAGGCAGTCAGTGTCAAGGCTGGTGGGTGGCATACTGTCGTGACAGGAGTGTCAGCGCTCCGTTTGGCGGCCTCGAGGTATGACTTGACCACATCTGGAGCCGAGGTCTTCTCGTTCTCCGAGCACTCACTGCCCACCCAGATGAACACCTGCACACAGGTGAATATGGTCCACAATCCCAGCAGAACTGAATATGCCAAAGCCTGTGTCCACACAAGATCTGAGATGCTCGCATGCGTGCTTGTCACAACTGCCAACTGGGAATTTTGGACCTCGGGATTGGGGCATCATTCAGAATCGTAGAGCAAGAGTGGCTGATCCAGCTGTGCAGATGCTGCCTGACGCAGCTGGACCACGCGGGTGATGTGTCCTTGCAACTCAAGCTCAAGCAAAGGGCACATGACCTGGTGCACCAACCCGAAACCGCACCAGAGACCGGAACACACCTCGGCAAACGTGTCGAGAAGCATGACATCACCAGTGGAGAGGTCAGACTGGGCAAAGTGGAGGATCTCCTCGGTTGCAACCCCCTTGCCTCCGGTGACAGCATCGCTCAGGCAGAACAGCCGGGGTGGGTGCTGGACTGTCACCTCAGGCACCTTGGAGTACTCCCCTGCAGCAGATGCACAATGTACATCCTGCCTCAGCATCACAGTCTCTAGACCAATGCAGTAGAGTGTCTGAACCTGGACCAGCAAGGTCGACAGCGTGCATATGCACCAGCAGCTGCATGCGAAAGTCAAGCAGGGCAATGGACAGGCATGCAACAGCGTGGACAAGAACTGGCTCTGCATGAGCTCCACACCAGCAGTGCAGCCCAAAGACTCTTTGTCATGTCATGTTTGCATTCCTCTGCAGTTTTCCCAGACCACGTGGAAGCCTCCATGCTGTCCCAGCTGGTGCAACCCAAAGCAAGCCAAACACACACGTGATGTGAAGAGTGGGCTACGTACCTTCGCCTCCGAGGACCTCCCAGAAAGCATCGCCCTCACTGCCCTCCGAAACGTGGACCGTCTCCCGAGGCGTGGCGCCCTGTAACAAGAAGCCAGACACAGTGGCTGCAGAGGCCTGCTCCTCGCTAGTCGATGCCTCACCCTTCCAGAGGTACGTTTTGTCAGGAGTAACCGCGATGAACACATCCCCTGCATCAGCACAAGCTCCATGCGCCACCAGTTTCTGTATACTATATACTATGTATAGAAGCCTCCTGATCCTCCGAGGTGCAGCACATTGCAAGTAGGCAGCCTTTTCAAGCGCCTCATCAGTTGATCCAGCTGCTCTGCCTCCTGACCGCCCAGGCCCAGGACAGGGGAACGCGCATGGGCGCTACGAGCCATGATGTATTTCCGCCCCGAAGTTCATGCGCGAACATATGACATGGGCCCAACTCATGCTTCTCAGCCTGGACACCAACATGTCTCGGCCCAATGCATGGCAGAATACATAGACGATCTCCAGAACAGTATGGCCGCCGCACCCGAGTTGAGGGACGAGGCCGCAGGGGGAACTTGCGAAGCGTACGGAGGGCAGCTGCCGACGCCGCGGACCTGGAACAGCCGGGCGGCGCCGTCGCTGTCCCCGGCTTCATCATCCTCCTGGATCGTGCGGAAGCCAGACGCCACACCGCCCTCATAGACACGCATCTGCCCCTGCCACATCGCAACAAAGTGTGCGGGCTCCTTGCCTTGTGTGACGCGAACCTGTACGCCGCCCCGTACTGTCACCCTGGCTCGTGCGCATCTGCCAGTGGTGCACACGCAGCAGGTGCGGTGTGTGAGCGTCGCCGTGACTGCGATGCTCGTCCGCTAGCCCAAGAAGCGTGCATGATTCAGGCTCAGCTTGCCTCTGACCCCTTTCTTGCACGGTGGAAGACAATCCAGGCAAGCCACAACTCCAGTCTGCGGGTGCCAAGCTTTGGAGCAGGAAGGAGCAGTCGTTCCGCATGGAAGGGAAGCACATAGCTACAAATGTTGATAAAAGGGCCATGCGTTGCTGCGATGCGGTACGCCAGATGAGGACACTCTCAAGTCCAATTTGGAAAGCTCAGAGTCAGCAGGCCGCCTGGGCCAGACCTACACTTTGGCGAAGTCTGGCAGAGATAACTCGCTGTGCAAGATTGCACATCGAGGTGCGCCAAAGAACATATCCCTCAACAAAATGTCAGATGGGGACCCTCAGACATGCGTGGCCAGGGGTTGCACCTGCGTGGCGTTCCCGCCGCAGTGCTCCTGCTCAACAGTGACTGCGTGCGCAGCACACGCCGCCTTCTCGTCCTGCGTCGACTCTGCGCCCTGCCACATGTACACGATGTGCTGCGGTGCGTCTGCCCCGTAGGTGTAGGCGACCACGTACGAGTCCCCGGTGGTAAAGCAGCCGACCTTGTCATCCGGCACCTCTGCCAGCTCCATGTTCTCTACCCGCCACACCTGCAGCCGCGCGCGGAAGCCTCCGTGTTGCTGCCTGGAATGGTGGAAAAGTGGCTCAGGTGGCGATGCAGCATAATGGGACAAAGCTGCGTCGGCGACATACGCGATAAATATATTTAGGAAGCGCCCGTGGGCGTGCGCGGCTGGGTTGCACCGATGCTCTGCCGAGTCAGCATGCTCGAGTGCTGCAGTGGCAGCGATTGCTGGAGAAATGCGTACGGCACCGGCACGAGCTAGGCGTACAGGGCGACAGACGGTGCTGACATATTTCAGACGGCATGCTTTACCCACAATGCCTCGCCTGGAAGCTGTGCACACCTCAAGCATGCGTGCAGCAAACACCCCCCCTGCGCACGAGCATGGACAGTGCCTTGCAGGTGTGGCGCACGCACATGCACCACATGCATGAGCTGCATGCATGCGGAGTCTGCCGTCGCACCTGCTTCGTACCGGAGCCGTCGTCGACCATCGCGGGCTCCTCATTGCCGCGGGCGGCGAGCGCCTCGAGGTCCCGCTTCCGCGCCTCTGCCGCCTCGGCGTCGGTGGCCGCCGTTGCGGCCTCCGCCCCAAGCGCGGCGATGCGCTTCGCCTCCTGCACCGCCGCAAGCTGCGCGCCGTCCCAGTCCTCAAAGTGGGCTGTGAACAGCGGCCCCTCAAGTGCTTGCTTCACAATCTCCACCGAAACCTCTTCTGCAATGCCGTTCTCTGCCTTCACCGAGTCAATCGCCTCAAATGCTTCATCTCGCAGCGCGAGCGGCACCGCCTTGCCGATCCAAGCCCACATGGAACCGCCGGCATGCATGATGAGAAATGCATCTGAGGTCAGCATGTATGCAGATGGCGCAGCATCCACGGCCATGATCTCCTGAGATTCCACAACCTGCAAGACCACATCGTGACATCTCGCTGGCAGCAAGTGCCACATGATGATGTGTCACGGAATCAGTGACTAAGCGCAGAACTTGCTGGCATGCATCCGTGAACTTGATCGTCGACTCTGTTTGACTCAGTTGCCACGACATGCTTTTAGAGCAGTGCATGTATGCCGGGACAGCGGCAGAGCGAGTTGGCATGAGGGGTGCCCAGGAGGGGCGTACAGCATCGAGCTGTGACGCTGGAACTGCTGCGGGCTCGTCGCCCTGCGATTTCAGGGGCCACCCCGATGCTGCATCGGCGCCTTCGCATTTGTACGCGATAGCCCACAGCTGGGGCGCTGCAGCTGCGGGGGGATCTGCCGGCGGAGCGGAGGGCTTGAACGTTGCAGGGTCAGAGATCCCAAGGGCCTTGAAGAACTTGGCTGCATAGGGTGCGTTGATCTCGCCAGGTGCGATCACGGCGACCTGGAGGACAGGCAATCGAATGTGACACGACCTCAGCATGCTCAGGACATAAGCACTGTCTTAGACTGCAGTGGCTACACTGCAGGTCATGTGAGGAAAAGGCACACTGATCCCAGAGAGATGGTTGGTCGCATTGTGTGTATGTGCGCGATTGTGGCCACAGCAATGACAAAGAGGACATACTTTCGCGCTTCCAGCATGGTACTCCTGCTTCACCTCTTCTGCCAGATCCAGAGTCCGGTACTTTAGCATGGGCGACACGTCGTTGGATACCCATTGGATCACGACATCTTCTGCTCCCAGATCTAGCACGTAAGTGTCCCTCGAGTTGATGCTTGCTGCAGCCACTGGCACACTGCAGACCTTAAATTTGCGCTTGCCGCTGACTTGATACAGTTTTGGCTCTGTAGCTTGGTCAGCATCTTTGAGAGCGCTGTCAACACCGCCTTCCTTCAGTTTGATGCCATTGGGAAACAGGGACACGAAATCGTCACCCTCTGAACCTTGAGTGTGCCTGCACCAACCAAGACCACGATGAGGCCAATGATGCTGCGACTATGACCTTTACCGAACATCTTGTGATCGGCGAGGACCTCACCTGGAGATCGTTGCATCGGACCCAGCTGAATTCAGCTGTTTGTCGAGGTCCACTGACAGCATGGCCGCTCCAGCGCGCTCATCGACTCCGCAATCTTTACCCAGCCAAAAATGAATCTCATGGTTCAGCTTCTTGGAAGCTCCCGAAGACGAGGTGTGCAGAATGATGTACGCGTCTCCTGCATGGTCACGTTGTCCGATTGCGATGCTTCGACGAGATAGTCACGACAGCACGCAGCACATTACACATGTTCCGGAGATGCAGCCAACTTGCTTTCAAAGAATAAGGGTGCCAT
Organism: Ulva prolifera; assembly: GCA_023078555.1. Taxonomy (NCBI): domain Eukaryota; kingdom Viridiplantae; phylum Chlorophyta; class Ulvophyceae; order Ulvales; family Ulvaceae; genus Ulva; species Ulva prolifera. Next base: position 5,795,060 of record CM041200.1, on the reverse strand, counting down.
ACATGGTGGTTCTGTCCGCCGTGCAAGAGTTATGACGCATTGCTGGGCCTGTGCCGTTCGAGGCCAAGACTCGGTCGCGTGCCGATCACACAGTGTAAATTGCAGCAGGATGAGTTATCACTGTTGAAGTGAAGCTCTGACGCTGTGGTACTCATTGAGAAGGCGTCGCACCCGCATAAAATTCGCCTGTACTTTGCACCACGACAGGAGCTAGCTTTTCTATCCGCCAGACAACAGTCCCGACAGTTTTGCCAACATCTCTGAAAGCATCAGACATGCCTTGAGCCGGTACTACGGGATGACTCACAAATGTGGCAAGACGTGTTGTTGACGGAACTCGAAACAGTGCTGGGACGCAAAAGATCACCAAGCCAGAAAGCTCCGAGCTATGTCGTATGATATTTGGGAAGGATGCAAATGATGCCGGGCTTGCAGACCTTTACAGCTCTCGGAATGATCCGTTGTGCATGTGCAGAATGCAAGTGCGAGCGGATGACTGTGGGGGCGTCAGGGCGTTGCGGCCGCGACCACCTTTCACGACCTCTTCCAAGTGTCACGATCGCAACATATCCCTTCCACTTCCAGCGATGCGTGTTCCGAAACCCATCAGAGCATGCGCACAGCGCCATGCATGTATAATCAAGCACTGATGATGAAGCAGATGCGTGTCAAACCTGGCGAGCATTGACGGGCCAGTGGAGCGTGTGAAGATTATGTCGATGCTTCCGATTCGCCAATGCACGTATCGTGCATCGGCTTGCATGCCCACCCGTCGGCAGTTGACACAGGTCATACTTGCGCAGGTTGGCCATTTCCGGCATCCTCATTGTGACTGGGGAAGCGGTTGATGACAACGGCAGAAGAACAACTCCAGTCCAGATATTTACAAGCCCGTAAACCATACATCCACGCCTGGTGTGAAGATTTACTTTTCAAAGAGGCAGATGAAATCTTGCCAGCGGATGTTGCCTTCAGCATCAGTCGCAACCAAATCACGTACATACACTTCCTCTGCATCCGTCAGTGTTACACCCAAAGCAGCGCACCCGGCCATGAAGTCTTTAGGAGCCAAAAACCCTGCAAAATGCATCTGACAATTGAATACAGCCAGCTGCCATTGCAACCATGCGTTGTTGAAGCAGGTTGTGGCTTAGCATATTCCAGGAAATCTTTTGCATTTGACAGCAACAGACCGGTTTTCCCTGTGTCCAAGCACTCCAACACTTTCCGAAGATCCTCCACAGAGCTCTTGAATTTCGCTTGGATTGTCCTGACCATCTTCCTGACAGTCTCAAGGTCCAGTGACGACTGTGTTACGTCGTTGTTTCCAGTGTACAGTGCAAACACATCTTCATCCAACAGTACGCGCATGAGATCTTCATACTTCAGGTATCCCGTGCATTCTTGATCGTATACATGGTACAGCGCAAGCAATGAATCATCATCAAGCTGGATTCCAAAAGTTTCCATCATCATGCGCAAGTCCTCTAGGTGAATGTACCCGGTGGCTTCCGTGTCATACATCTTGAACAAACGACGCATCTTGAAAGCATTATCATTAGCATTGCCGAGCTTTGCGGCTAATCTCTCTCCAATAGACGCAATCATCTTCAACAGCCGCTTCCTGGGATCATGAACCCAGAATCAGACAGACTGTTGATTGCACACAGGCAGCCGCCACTTGCTTGAGTTGAAGAACCTCATCCAGTTGGCAACGCACTCGGTGACGCGATTGAAAGAGCTTGAGTACAGCGGTCGAAGATCAGTGGCTTTGGCTAGGTCTGGATTCCGCATGGGACTGCGGATTTTTGCCATCCTTTCGGCCGGAGGCGAGAACATAGTGCTGTATGAAGTGATGAAGCCGTCGATTCGCAAGTCTCCATTGGCGATGTTGCTGCGTGGTGGACGAAAAGAAGGCTGTGTCGCCTCATTCTGGAGCTTTGGCCAGATATTTTCTGCAATGCCCAGCTGTTACTGAACGCAGCCAAAGCCCATGCAAAGTCAAATCCAAGCTCTGCTCAACCTTAAGAATGTTCAAGCCATGCAGGTGAAAGCACACTAGGTTGTGGCTTTTTAGCATTCTCCGGCCGATTACATGGATCCCTGTCGGGCATCGCCCTCGGAGGGGCAGCTGTGCGTGTGTATATGAAAGATTCTTTGTCTGGTTCTGCGCACTCCAGCTGACAAGCAATCGGCGTTTTTGCATAAACTTCTTCCAGGCCTTTGATGTGGCCGGTGTACCTGCGTCGAAATGCGCGTTATGGCATTGCAACGTTCGCGGTCAGAGGAGATGTGACATGCTCCAAGAACATCAGGAATACGTATGATTGTTGTGTAATAGGGCATAGTACCCCGGAATCTTCCATCGCTCTTCCGTGTATGGCAGCTGCTTGGTGCCGACTGCACTCGTCTTTTCAATCTCCATGATTGCTTCAAGAGGTCACAGCTTCAACAGAACTGAATCTTTTTTATAATGACCTTGCAGCTGCGGCGTTCGCAGCTGGCTATGTGGCCTTGCGGAGACTCCTCGGCAAGCAAAGACAAGGATGATTGAGAGAGTGCGCAGCCTTGCAATCCACGGAGCGTGGTTCTTGCGGCAGGTTTTGTACTAGATCGTAATTTGCTGCATGCAAGCAGAGCAGCGTACAGGGCAAATCGCGGCATGGCCTGTTCTTGTCTTCACATGCATGCAGTGTGACAAGTACGCCTTCGCGCAGCAGCCGCGACATATACGAGTTGGAACGCTTTCAGACACCCAGATTCAGCTTGTGACCGGAGCTGTCAAGGTTGCAGCTGTGTTCTTGTAGGGTGTCATGTGAGCCCGTAGAAAGACACTTGTGGCGATGTGATAGAGGCGTTGATAGTTCGTGGTGTGGCCAGTACGCGCCCCGATGCACAAATAAGTGCTAGACCGATTTGTCTGGGATGGGCCGGAGAGGCGGAGGTGACGTGCTTCCAGCAGTGCCACTAGTGTTTGACAACATCCCTGCCCAGATCTACAACGTGCCCGCGCGGAGGACGGAAGTTCCCAAAACCCAGGCAAGTTCCTTTACCTAGATGCACCCATGACGGGTTGATCGATGCGTCATAGTGAGCCAGTGGTGCGGTGCAGACCTCCCGTCCTCTCAGTGCACCGTCACTGCATGCCTCGCGCAGGCACCATGCATGCCAACAACATGGAGCATCGTGTCGTGCCGGGCATGATAACTACCCAGGAAGACCACCCAGACCATCTACAGCATGCCATGTTGGGCATGCGCCAGCAAATGCTGCGATGCGTGGCAGCACACAAACTGGGCTTCAGGCTGTATCACATGTTGGACACTACACAGGCATAAAGACGGCTCCAGCAAGGCCGAACGGAAATGTGCATGGGACTGGTAGCATGTTGGGTCCACTGGTGCCCGATCCTGAGGGTGGTGTAGATGATGCTGAATGCTCGAGTCTGTATCTTGTGACCAGATCTACGCAACATGCCGTGCCCAGGAGGGCGGAGCATGTTCCTCGGTCCACATCATCGCAGCTTCAACAAGCCACTCTGGATGTGTTCGTTTCTGATCGGCTGACTGGGGATGCTGTGGTGGGTGCAACCGTAATTGTTGCAGATACAGAATCATTCTCGTCTGGTAGAGTTACCAACGCTGGGTCCACATCAACACAAAGCACAAAAGCAAATGCCGGAGGACGAGTGACCTGCCGCATTCTGGCACATCGTCAGTATGTTGTCACTTGCAGACGATGTGTGCACATGCCATAAGCTGCTCGGACCTGAGATATAGCAAACTACAGGTACATCCTGTTTGGGCTTTGTACCGGTTACCATCCGTTTGGATCTTTCGGAGAGCGAAGGACCATCAGAATTCAGGACGATGTTCGCATCAAGGTGCCTTTGTCACTAGTGCCATTGCGGGTGTCCGTTGTACTGACCGTCAGAGAGTTGGTGCCCTTCACCAAAAACGCCACTGCGCATTCTTGGGGGAGCACGGTATGCGATGGCCAGCCAGGCGTCGAACATCTACAAGCGGTTGTCTCCCTTCGAGAGGGCGAGACAGACAACGTGCATCAGTTTTCTGCTCTGCCAGTTGTGCAAAGTCAGGTTGTCAATTTGCATGACGCTGTTTCAGGTATGACCTGCAGGTGCCCGTTGTCACGCTTGCCTCCAGCTTTCAGCTGAGACTCACCCAACAGCTTGCTGACATCGCAACTGCAGGAGCAAGAGTGGCTAATTTTTCCACCGATGAAACCGGCAGTCTTATCATTTCTGGACCGAAAACAGCTTGCCCGAAGGAGACAAGGTACCGCAAGTTGACATCTGACAAGTCCGCTCAGAATAGCTGCTCATATTTCCGCCCAAGTTGGAGGCCGAGTGCAAGCAGCCCAAAATCGCTGACACCACATCATAAGCTCCAGTGGCTGGCCCCGCCCCCTTCGGACATCAAGCCATGGGCCCGGAGGAAGCCTCCTTCTTCCTACTTGGTCGAGGTGTGCAGATCTGGGTTGGTCTTGATGTGGTGCAGGCGGCCCGATCCTGTTGTTGCTAGCAGAACAAGTGATCAACATATTGGTGCTGGCAGGGATTTACAGCTAAACAGACCTGGCAGCAAGGCTCGGGTGACGTGCAGCCTCGCCCCAATGAAGCTGAACACAGCACCTGCAACACGTTTCAGAGAAGGAGAATCAGCGACAACCAAAAGTTTCTTACGCCGCTCACACCAGAGAGCAGCAATCTGTATGAGTGCAGAATGGACGCGCACACCAAACATGCGGGTGTGCTGCAATCTCGTCCAGCTAGTGCGCCCGCTGTTACATCAAGTGCGCGGGGGCTGAATCAGGAGCTCCAAGGCGAGCCTGATGAGCCGGACAGTCGTCAGGGCGGTCAGTGTGAACTTTCTGCACTGGGTGCCAAGCATGCAGCTGCGGATGTGGAAATTGGGTGTGCATATCATGCTCAGCTGACTGTACGTTTGTCAGTGCTTAGGAGCATGGTGTGAACCAAATTTGTTCAGATGCGACAGTCCAAACTCAGCTTGAGGGCTAGGCTTACTTGAACTGGGCCCGGGTAGTGCAGGCAGGACGACGCGGCTGTCAAACAGCGCCGGCTGACTCTCATGCGGCATCTGAGGCGAGTTGATGCAGTTCTGGATCAGGCATCACAGGTGCCGTCCCGGCCCGGTAGTGCCCCACAGGTGCTCTTCTACATACCTCTGAGGTTGGTACGGGTCCAGAGGATTATCAATCTGTCAGCCTGTGGACCAAGCGGTTGTCCGAGAGGGCGTCACAGAGTGGTTGACCACGCGTATGGACCCGGTCACCCAAGGGAGACAACCACCACATGGGATATGGCTTGTGGCCTTGAATCTCCACTGCTAGCTCACTCATGCGTTGCCTGTGTTCTTGTAGACATCAAGGCTCCATGAGCACCGTGTAGAGGCTTTACAACAAGATATTCAGATCATGGAGGGCAGTTCCGCCGCAGTTCTCCCTGTGGGCATGTATGAGGCCAAGCTTGCCGATCCACATCTCAAGTTTCTGTTCTCGCAGAGCCGGCATGGTGACAATGACTTTGATATCAAGCCAGCACGATCCAATGCAGTGGCCTTCCGAGTGACTCCCTCCCTGCTACAGCATGAGCCCGGATCAAATCGGTACAATTATCTTCCACACTCTCATGTGGTTGACAACATGTACACAGACAACACTGCTCAAAGGTTTGTTGGTAAGGGTGGAGCACCTCCATGTTTGCAGTATGACATCTATGTACGAAGAAAGCCTCTATTGAAGGTATGTGTGACCGAGCCTTGTGACTTGCCCTGACAGTACCTCCTGGTCGACACCTGTGCTTCAGCGCAGCTGGGGCCAACTGGAACAGCTTGAATGAACCTGTGATCCTGTTGGACAATATTCTTGGTGTAACCTGCCTTGATGGCTTGTTGCAGATTGATGTGCTGGAGATCAGCCCTCATTCTGAAGATGCCGGCATCCCAGGTCAGCTAGACTGTTTCATGTTCACAGTACAGCGTGTTGTTGCACGAATTGAAGACGATCATGCAAGGGACCCAGATGTCCGTCTGGCAAAAACGCTCCTTTCTCGCAGCAAACACAAGGGCCGCCAGGCAGAGCTGTGGGTGGCGAGCGAGATTGCCTGGCTGAAAAAGGAAGGCCAGCTGCAGCCCTCAAGTAGCAGTGGAAGCGTGAAAGGTCTGCAGCGCTTCAAGCAGGCTGCCACACGAGTCGGTCATATTGCCGGCGCTGTGATGGCATTGAACAAGTTGACTATGGGACTGAAGGATGGGGTAGGACTCTTTGGTGGCTGTCAAACGTACACAGATTGAGTCATTGCATTCACCATCTGCTTCTCTGGGGCTGCTGACGCTTAAACCATACAGGGCAAAGAGTCGTTCGCGCATCAGATGTACGAGGACACGGTCGAGTACTTGCCTTTGTACTCTGCAAGGCTAGATGGCGAATACAGCAGAGGAGGTACAAACGTTGATGACATGCCTGTGGAGAGCGGCGAGATGGTGGCTGTGTCTGTCACTGCACACCATCCATATGTGGAATGGAGACAGCAGTGCATCCACACGATGTATTGGGCCAACGCACCGATCACATTCCCGGCAATGCGGAAGGTGGAAGTCCGGTTTGGCGTGAGGGCAAACTGGAGTCATGAACCGATTTCTGGGGCGCACATTGCCATTGACATGATGGATGTTCCCAGGCCTCCTCCGCCGTTGCCGATTGCTTGGGAGTGGTGTGAGTGTGCCACTTCATATGCGCAACGCATTGTGGTATGTCTTTTCTGCCTTTTGCTATGGAATATTATCTCCGAGCACCTGCATCAGTATCACCTGTCTCAACTACTTGGTCCAGCCATTGCATCTGCTGGACCATTGCTGGCATTTGTTTCAGCACGTGAGATAGGAACTAGACATGTTGATTGCTGATACTCTCAAGGGCATCGGCCTCAGCACCCCAGGAGGCAAACAGATCGCAAATCCACTCAACACCGACCAGAGCACGAGCAGCTGCCCTTTACAGTGTACGACGTCATCAGTGCACAAGACACCGCAACACACTCAACTCCTGCAGGCACAGATTGTGGACTATGTGGTTGAGGTGAATGAGGACACCGTTGTTGCCAACATCCAGGAGCGCTATGACCTGCAGAGCGATGCAGAAGGGCTGGCTTCTGTATGGTTGCCACCAGGGGCTAAGGCCTCCATCCATTGCCAGGCACCTTCTGCAGCTTCATGGCCTGAAGCGGCTGCTGCGCCTTTGACCGTCCTTGATGCGCATCGCCAGGTGGCAGTGTCCGCTCGCCGCGAGCAGTTCGTGGGCTTCGAGCTGCAGCAGTTGGCGCAGGTCCAGATGTACTTGCGGGAGTTCGGCACGAATGCGCCAATCAGCGGCGCGACGATCAGATTCGTCATGACACACGACGAGCGTGGCGATGATGTGCAAATGGCGCTCGGAGATCAGGTGACTGGCGATGATGGGCGGACGGAGTGGATCAAGGGACATACGGGCACCCTTGTACGCGCTAACATCGTGCACTTGCCTGGTGCTGCACCGCCGCTCTTTCAGCTTCAACAAGCTGGCTGTGGAATGATCGCCTGCCACTTCCAGCTGTTCTGCTATGTCCAAAACCCGTGGCCTTTGGCAAGAATTGTGAGATGCAAGTGACCATCACTGCAGTCCTGCCGGGGCCATACCTTTCGGCCTGCTCGTTTGTACAATTGCGCATGTCCATCACTGTCCTATTGACCTCGTGGCAGCGACAACTGTGCAGAGGGATACTTGGGCATGGACGCCATCGAGCGAGTGATGGATCAGGAGCAGACACGACGAATGGTCGGGGCATACACGTTCACATGGTTCGTGCCACGCAAGCCTCGCGTGAGTGTGCGTGTTCACGACGCTGCCTCCGGCGAGCGAGTGATTGGGGTTCGGTACCGTGTGATGTCGCAACCGCACATGCGGCCGGCCCCGGCCCGGCGCGTCAGCTTTGGTGGGTCTCAGGTAATCGACGATCGGGATCCGCAGGTGCGACTCGGCACCATCTGCCACCGCACATCTGCGTCCCAGCTGCAGAACGCACCAAGGCTGTGTGAAACTGCACGGGCAGGCTGTACAGAAGCGTTTGTGATGCAGATGCAACGAGTGATCCCGAAGCCACCTCCTCTCGCAAGCCTCCTTGAGGGGGACGGAACGCCGGAGCATGTACACATGGCCTTTGCAAAGGGCACCACGCCAGTCAGTGGCAGAGGCCCCAATACAATGCCAGTACCAGAAAATGAACCGGGTGAAGATGCGCCACAGAGGGCGGACAGCGATAGTGACGCCTCCTCTCCAGGAGAAGCCGCCATCTCGTACACGCCTGGCCCGGCCCGCAAGTCACTACTGCGGATGCAGAACACACGCGAGGCGCGGACGGCGCTGGCAGCACGGAAGTGGGACGAGGTGGAGACCTGGAATGGTGATTACAGTGACGAGGACTCCGAGGCTTGGGGTGATATGCTGTATGAGGCGTACTCCGGGATGGACATTGGCATCACTGTGGATGTGAATGCGGACATCACGGTGCAGGTGTTTCCTGTGTACCCGTTTCTGCAGCGTCCCATTTTGCAGCGTCGGCCGGTTTACGACATGCGGGGCTGCCCGACATTCGTGCTTTGGCTTCCGCGGGACCTGAGCGCACACCTATTCTGGAAGCGGCGGGACTTGTTGGCTCCGTTCTTCTGGAATTCTGATGGATCTCCGGGTATCGCCCTCTGTGCAGACTCTGCTGGGGCTTATATTCCAACAGCATTTGCACTGTAGTCGTGCAGGGAGCCAGCTGGCCAGAGTTGCAGTCCTGTCAGGACTGCAACTCCCAGACGCCATGCATTTGTCTGCCATCACATGTCTCACAAACATGCTTTGCGTGACGATGTGCCGCACATGGCCCTTTCCTGGTGTGCAGAGTCATCACTGCATGTCCTGTTCATGGCCAGTCGACGAAAACAGCCCCAAGCTGTGCAGACTCAGCGCAAGGTCGGCGGTTTTAAGGGATGATTCGCGTGCAGTGTTCCCACCGCCGCCAATGGCCCGCTTGCAGCCGATGCCGGCATCGCATGAATTGCTGGCACCGTTTGATGTCGCGATCACTGCCCTACGCCCGAACTGGGCAAAGCCTGATCCAGACATGCGCGAGGAGCTGCGACGGCTCGGCTGGAAAGTTTTGGAAAACACGGGTAGCTCAAGCCAGGAGGGGCTTTGGCAAAAGCTGGAGGCCAGTATGGCTGAGCGGGGTGGCGTGGTGGACCCCCAGCAGTCAGAAATCTCAAGGGGAATCTTTGATGAGTTGCCACCATGGAAGATCCTGATGCTGGTCGAGGATCAGATGCGTGAGGATGACTCAGCGCTGCTGCAGACCACAGGCCGCCGGCGGTCAGCGGACCAATACGAAGACAGTATGAAGATGCAGCTGATGTTCGGCGTGATGGTGCGGGCAATGCAGTATATCAAGCTTGCAGACACGTCACGCTTGCCGGTGGAGCGCATGACACTGCAAGAGCTGTTGCGCAAGTGGGGGGCATTCCGGCATGTTGGCTCTGGAGCTTGTGCAGGCTGCGCCGGGGCAGACGGCGGGGGGTCACAAGACAACGGAGCTTTGCAACTGCAGGTGCCGGGTGAGTCACAGATAATGACAGTCCGCAACGTTCAGCTTGATATCGAAAAGATTCAGGTAGGCTTCCTGCCTTTCCTCGCTGTGCGCTGGCGAGGAGAGTGCTTGTTCCAGGAAGACAGCAGCTGTGGGAATGGTCACCATGCCCATGAGCATTCTCGGTCCGCAGTGCCTTGCTGAGGACATTTCTCGGGATAATATGTTGCAGTTTGGTGAACGGATCCCTGATGTGCGCTTTCTGCAGTGCAATGCCAAGTGGGTGCTCAAACAAAATTGGCGCTCATACATAAGCAAAAGGTCACAATCTCGAAAAGGGGACTTTTCGTCTGGCAGCAGAACGCGCAGGGGAGCAACCTATTGCAAGGGGCCCTTCTTCACATGGCAGCCCCAAGACGGGAGCCACACACACGTTGGCGTTCACACTGGCCTCTACATGGATCTGATTGTTTTGATCAAAAGCTTAGAAGATAGCGTCAAAGTTGTGGAGACACAGCTGGAGCGCATTCAGAATTACAACAGCACCAGAGTGAAGGATGGCCGCTTCCTTTTTGGTCACAACATCGTTGACGAAGCTCGTGGTGGGATCTTTGTGTTGGACACATCCAGCGCTCAGCCTCATTCTGCTGCAGACTTCATTGTGCATCAGCTTGCTCAGATGCTTGAGTGCTGGTGCGCACATTGTCGCTGCAGCCACGTGCATGCAGCTGGCAGCCACGACTGAGACTTTCTCGGGCTCAAGCCCTTCACACTAAGGTGTCACTGCATGGTAGAGCACTAACCCAGACCAAGTTAGAAGCCCAAGCCTGTACATAGACATGACTCATCAAAATGCTCGCGTTTGTCGGGTCACGCACGCCTGCCAGTTCAGACGCTGTGTCCATATGCCTTCACCACTGCATGCACAAGCATCCACCCATGCCGGCGCACTGTCTGGGCTTCAACTGCCGAGGGCCATTGGAAGCGGGATCGCTTCATGTTCTTCTCTGGATGTAGGTCACAACAGGAGCGACGGCGGACATTGCAGATGGCGTTTATGATCACTTCTGGGGACACCCTGGTGCAGTGGAGGGAAGGCCTGCGGGAAGTCAAGTCAGGCATGACCACTGGGCTGCTACGTTGGTTCAAGGACCAGGTAGAGCGGCTGCAAGGAGCTCGGGGCTTCAACATGGCAAAGGCACTGGAGGTTGCCATGCGCCTCTCCAATGGAACCCTGCCCATTTTCCTGCTCTGCGGCACTTTGCAGCCAGACATGAAGATGAGCAGTGGCGAGAATGAGGGTGATGCGACCACACGCATCGTTCAGCAAATTGCCACCGCTCAACAGGAGGTGGCAGCCAAGCGGCTGCGGTGAGGTTCTGCGTGTTTTGCCACGAGGGTCCAGATCTTCTGCTATGCCTCGTCCGTTCTCAAGTCATTCGCTGAGACTGCTACTGTGAAATGTATGGCAGCATTGCAGGAGATCGTGTGTTTGTGAAATTGCCCCGGACAACGCGGCGGACGTCCGCACAGCATGACCAAGCTGCCACTTTACAATACATCGCATCTGATGCGTGGTCACATCATCGCGGAACCGCCTTGATGTTTGCTGTGCATGCAGTATTCAGCCAATCCACACTGTGGAGCTGTATCCTATGCCAATGCTGCCAAAGGAGTTGCGCGGTGTATCTCGGGGTGGCGGGGGTCAGCCGCCCAATTCCCGATCTGGCCGACGTGGCAGCCTGTTCCCCTCCCACGTCAGCCAGGTCGAGCAATCTGAGCAAGGGGCATGCACCATGTCTCGGCATGGTAGCGCGCGGTGGACGCAGGCGGGACCGAGCGAGGTCTCCAGGTCAATTGCTGGGTCGGTTGCCTCTGGCAGCGATGTATGGAGTGTGACAGGGAAACTTTCTGAGGAAGGCAGCCATGAGTCGGACGGAGGGAGCTCCTGTAGTAGCGAGGGCTCAGCTTCCGCCTCAATGGCTCCAGCTGGGGGGGCAAACACAGTGGATGTGTTTGCAAGGCTAGCTTCTGTGGCAGACTCACAGCGGATGCGGTTGGTGGATATTTTCCGCATGGTGCGGCCTACACCGCAGATGTGGAAGCCACCGAATTGTGCATGTGCAACGTGGTCGTCTGTTGCCTACAGGTAGACAAACATGGACAGGGCTGGCTCAGTCACGGAGAATTGTTCAAATTTTGCACATTAATCATTCCGGATATTTCTCCTGGCCAATTGAGGTACCTTGAGGTGATGCTTGATCATGATGGCGATGGCATGGTCAGCTTTCAAGACTTGCAGGTCTGTTCCTCCGAGTTGAGAAGCCAACGCTTGCAGGTTGGAATTCTGTTTGGAAGAGGCCACAGCCTCGAGCATAGCACAATCCCGTCATGCATGGTCTGACATGCTTGAACCCCAGCTACATGGACCTCACGCCCTGAAGCATCCGTGGATCCTCGAGCATCAATCGCAGGAACTGCATGCAGCATCTGGCAACCTTGAGCAAGCGAACGGGTCTGACGTTTTCAGTCAAAGCTCAGCTGGATGCAACAGACGTAATAAAAAAAGCTGCAGTATTTATGTTCGATAAGCGGCTTTCCACAAAAGAGTTCTTTGCTCGCTTTGATGATCAGAATGTTCAAAAACTTGGCAGAAAAGCGATTGCAACAATTTTGCGGGTAGTCATGAAGGCAGCGTCTCCAGCAGAAAGCAGCATGCTTGTGAAAGAGTTCATTAAGGTTTTTGACATGGACTGTGATGGATCAATCTCACTTCCAGAATGGGAAAAGGCCATGGAGGAGGGCCAGCCGCGGCTGCCTGAACTAGCTGGGGACTGGGGGACCATAGACATGCGAACAGACTTCAAAGATCAGGGGAAAACCTTGAACTCCAACACAATCGAAAGATTGCAGGCAGAGCATTCTGTGCTCCGGAAGGTCTGGTGCCCGGTCATGCAGGTTCCTGTTGCCAGACATTGCATGGTGACAGTTGCCCATGAGAGGGTACAACGCATGTGTAAAGGCTGGAACATGTGATGCCGCTCGGGATCGCACTCACTGCGTTTCGCTGTCGTGTGCAGGTTGAGAGGAATGGGAAACTGTTGTCTGCGCTACTGCAGCAGATCAGCTCACAAACTGGGGGTCGATCCAGGAAACTTGACATGGGATCTGCTAAAGCAGCAGCACAGCATGTCAACAGCGCAGCAGTGCAGGGCCTTCTGAACCAGGTCCAGGCTGATTTGGATCTGTGTAAGGAGTTTGAAGTGGCATATGCCAAGAGGCTCAATTTGGAACAAAGTTTAGGAGCACGGGGCCCACCAGCAGGTCCCAGCGTCCGGCCTATATCAACACCGCATGTCCGAACAGTCCATACAGTAGGTGTGTCAGGCAGGCAAGTACTAATCAAACATGTCGCAGAGAGTGCGTTACAGCAGAACAAGCGGCGTCCAGCACAGAAGATCCCGACAATAGCATCCACATCAAATCTACTCCGAGGCACTACTGCCAGGAAGAAATACAGAGAGGCGGTTTTGTCTGAATCTGATAAAGCGGCCGGGCTCGTCAACAACATTACAGCTCGTTCTGGCGGACATCCTTCACATGGGCCTGGAGCACTTACAGTGACGTCCGCACAAGGGCTTACATCACACTTGGACACGGACAGCCAGAGCGGCCATGCCCTACTCAACAGACGGGAGGGTGCATCGTCAGAGCACGATGAAGGGCGGCCCACGTTGGCAAATGGAAAGTGCTCACCTGCCACAGTCCGTACAAGTCCTTGTGCAGCAGCCATGCCAACACATGGGAACCGCCAAATGGGTGCAGACGAAGATGCTGTTCTTCACCAGTCCTCAGATCAGGTAGCCGGAGATGGACGTAGCAGAGTCAGTCTGCGTACCGTGCGATCTGCGCATATGGACTTTTCGGTGCCACATGCAGACGTGATGAGGGCCCTGTACAAAATTGATTCATAGAAAAGGAGACATCACCAGCTGTGATGCTGGTGGCTTAAGGGATGGTGTGTTTCATTTGGAAGGCGGCTGTCCACCATATCGTGTGTCAAGCATCACACGGTAATGACAACAACCTGCCGCTTCATACGTACTCTTACATCACGTGCAGCTCGAGGTCCGGATATCCTGCTTCAGACTTGTGCTCTTCGAACATGTTTTGGAGACTTGCAATGAACTTCTTGCTGTACTCTTTGCACAATTCGTCTGTTGGAGTTTCTGTTTGGTCTTCTGCTGTTGGAATAGGATCGCCAAGAACCACAGTCATTGCCGAATCGTAAGGGATAGTGGTGCCCCAGCGCCCCCAGAACAGAAACGGCACAAATCCAACCTTTCTACTAAGTGCTGCAACGGCACTCTTTGGGAGGAACGGTGGCCCTGGCCTGATGTACTTGTACATGTCAGACTGCCCAAAAGCGAACGCAGGAACAAGCGGGGCACTGCACACACACATTTCCCTGATATGAAGAATATCTCACCGCACGACCACAAGTCTGAGGGCGGGTGAGCGTACCCATGCCGTATAGCTATGCGGATGAACCCGAGCCTCTGTGTCAGATATGCAACTTCATGCCCAGGGCGCATATATAGACATTCTTGAATACCTCCAGGATTAAGGCACACTGTCTTCCCGTCTTGCAGTAGACCGTTGAAGCGTTTCCTGGTGGCAGGCCGTATGTCAAGCCACCACCAGATCTGGCGTGCAAATGGCAGACCAAACACGATCGAGGTTGCCAGACTATGGCATGTCTGGCATGTCTGGGGCAACCGATCAGATAGAGTATTCATAACGGCTGGGATGGCAACGGGAAGGACGGAATGAGGTTCAAGGCCTGCAGCTGGCCCAACTTAGCGACCCTGGACGTGTCGATGGGATGTTGCTTGCGACACAGGACACACCGATAACGTAGGGGCCTCCATGGTGAAACTGATCATCGTTGTACTTCACTGTGATCTGCAAATATTCCTGGGCTGCCGCGACTGCGTCCTTCAGCAGCTTCCGAATGCCCAGGGGTGGCTCCTCGGGAATGGGTACTACAGCCAAGACGACCACAGCGGCTACTGGGACGACCGCAATTTTCAGTGGCAGTAAGAGTAAGGTTGCAGATGACACAACCAAGGGCCACAAAGTGCATCCAAACGATGAAGCAATCAGCAAGAGCTTGTAAACCCGCTTGAACGGGCCTGTGCCACGCTGGAACGGCATGGTGGTCCGGAATGTTCCACTTCACATTACTCTCAGAATTCCCAGATCGCAAATTATAAAAATGAAGCTGCTACGAACGGGGCGTCGGGTGCGTCGCGCTCGACACCGCGCGCTGCTGCAGTGCGCAGGCAAGGGCAGAGTCAGGAAAGCATCATCAGAGTGACCACCGTGATCAAGTTGCGTCCTGAATTATATGAACACAGAGGTTGAGAGGGCAGAGCTCTCGACAGGTTTACGCCGCAACCTGGGTCCGTGCCGCGATTGTGCAAGCGCAATCTTGCTGGTGCGTACGATGGCTCGAGTCGGCCTTGAATGAGGTTGCTTGCGATCATGATGGGATGAACGCATGGAGGTGGGAAAGCGGGCATAAATTTCACATCGCATCGAACGTGCACAAGCAGCACCGAAGCCCCACACAAGCATTGCCACAAAGTCAACAATGCAGCCCCGCCCACCACACATCCCCACTAAACAGGAGTGGTCCGAGTAGAGATCAAGCGCTGCGCAGACAAATCCGCCTCCAAAAGAACACACCGGAACGCGCCTAATTCACCTCACCTATTCCATCCTGCAGCTCCGCAAGCACAAGCTTTGTAACACACCTGAGCACCAGGCCCTACAGGTTTCAAATTTTTTAATGATGCATGTCCTGAGCCACTGGGACTTGCCCACTGGGACCACACCGATCCGGCCGCCTGTTCACCATTCACGTCACGTGCCTGCATAGGCGACCTCACACAGCCCGTAGTTATGCATACATACAGCCCGGCAGGGCTGTGGTGCGCTGCGTGCCCGGCCTCGTGCCATGAACGAGTGGCTTTGCGAGTGGATTCCTAGCAATGACCCGATGCCCGGCTTCTGTCCTTTGTAACTACATACAGCCCAAAAAGTGATCATGCATACGTTCAGCGCATAATGCCCCCCCCCCCCCCCCCCCCCCGCACTCCATCAAACTGGAGCACGACCACAGCCTCGTGCACTCGCGCAGGAAGGCCACAACAGAGGCGGTCGATCACCCCTCGGGCCAGCCGACCGAAGCTAGAAACCACAGGAACTGCAGAGACGGCCTCCAGTAGCGCCCAGGGGGCTGCGCGGAGTGTAAGTCACATCACGGCAGGGGCGTGTTGGGGCATGCTGCCAATGGCAGGGAAGCAGGTGTTGAGGCCCAGGAAGCAGAGGCCAAGGTGTGATGTGCCTGTGTCCGTCTGGTTGCGGGCTTCATGTGCTGTGATGCGGCTGGCAATCAGTTCTTGGCGGTCCCTTTGCGGTTTGTTGGACACGGCATTAGCTGGCCCCAGCACACAGCCTGTCGCAGACTGGAGCGGCGGCGACCACAAGGCTGCCTCGTACGCGTGCCCAAAGTATGCAGCGAACACTAACTCGCATCGTGTGAAGCTTACGGCGATGGGATGCCACATGAGCTGTTCTCAAGAAGCACCGTCCCAGGCGTGCCCGACCTTGCATGCTGCAGCTAGATCTGCACTTGCTCATTGAGAGCGCAAGACAGCTGGGCCCCCAAAGACAGCTGGGTCCCACTGCTGTCTCCTACGGCAGCGAGGTGGAAGGCAAGAGAGGCAAGCCGTAGTCAAACAACGCATCATGCCAGACCCAAGAGCAAGGCCTCAGCCCGCAGTGGGTGGGCTGTGCACAGCCCACCCACCCACACACACACACACACACACACACACACACACACACACACACACACACACACACACACACACACACACACACACACACACACACACACACACACACACACACACACACACACACACACACACACACACACACACACACACACACACACACACACACACACACACACACACACACACACACACATGCGCGCGCGCGCGCGCGCCATCGACCCAACACTAGCGTACGTTGATGTATCCGAATGCGGGCGCCTCTCGCACTGGTGCTCGCCAGCAGCTGCAGCCGCAAGCCATCGCTCAACACGGCCACGGTGATGTGCTACAAGGACAGAGTGAGCAAGGCAGGTAGCACCGCGGGCAACAACCAGGGGGACCACACACCCACGTAACCAGCAACAGGCAGCACATACCAACACACCCATGCTACCGCACACGCCATGGCTAGCACCTGCCCTGGCCGCAGCCATACACACACAGGCCCCCATACCCCACGCCGACACTCACACCCGCACCCCCAACCCCACTCGCACCCTGGCCCCAGAGCCCCGAAAGCACAAGCAGCCCAGGCTGCAAAGCCAAACACACAGAGACACCTACAACAATCCCGGGGAGGCGCCAGCCTCCCCCAGCAGAACCCCACCCCACCCATCACCCGCACACCATCCCGCTCACCCGTACGCTCGGACCCCCAACCCCTCAACCCCAGCTCGGCCCGCCCGAACCCCCTGGTCGTGCTCCCACGGCGGGCGGGCCACACGGCCACGGTGATGTGTCACCGCTGTCTTTTCGAGCCGCAGACGTCTGGAAAAAGCAAAGCCTATGCTAGTTGAAAGCACAAAAGGAGCAGATGGTACAGGCGGATACAGGTCTGAGCTACAAGGACATGTGGTGCAGTGAGTGCGGCTGTTGAGATTGTTGATTTCCTCGACATGTTACAAGGATAAAGATGGCGAGGCGGGCAGCACCGAATTCCTCGGACATGCATGCTGCTCGCGGTGGTACCTGCTTCTCTACCTCTGTCCCTGCAACAGACACCGGCCAGCACAACTCCTGAGCACAGCAACGTCATGCGTGCCGCCAACTTCCCCTCCCAGCTGAAGCCCAAGTTTCTTGGATGCCTCGCCTGCGATCATGAAGCAGTCACATGCACAAAGGTCTTCGTGAAGACAGAGGGTTTACGATAACTATAGTCACACGCACACCCTGACCTGATGGCATGCAAGACAGCTGTAGCCACACATGACGCGCTGCTGGCATGTTGCACGGGCAAGGCAGTTCTTACGGGACTCATGCTGCCTGCTGATGACCTGTGGCCGCTATTTGGCAATCCTGCCTGAGCGGCGGGCCGCCTGTCTCTGCCCCATTGCGCCGCCTGCAGACATTCTCCGCTATTCGGTGTGGCAGCTCTACTCAGCGTGCGGAGTGGCCGCAACCTTCTTCGCCAGCTGCGGCGTCCTTGGCCGTACTATGGCTTCGGTGTGCTACGCTGTGCTGGCGTCGCTGAGTCGGCGTGCTGAGCAGGGGCGCCTCTGCTTGGTGGAGGAAAGTTGAAGAGGGGGAGGGAGCTCCCCTGCAGTTGTTGCGCCCGCCAGCAGCCGGGCAGTCTCGTGTTGGGCCTGCCCGGCCGCCCCGTCCGTGCCTGTGGGAACAACTTCCACGCGTGTGCGGTGCTGACGGGTTGACAAGCAATTGCGGCATATGGATGGGAGCATGTCTGCAGCAGTGGGTGTGTGTACTTGCATGGGAGTGGGTATGTAGAGGTGTTGATGTGCGACAGTGGTGGTGTTGACAGGCTGCTACGTGCGGGGCGTCGACTGGCGGGGGCACGAGCGGTCTTGTCCTTCTGGCGCGCCCAGTGTGCGCGGTGCTATCTGCCTCCCCGAGTTCGCACGTATCAAATATGGGCACTGGCAACCAGTACTTGTGTCAGTAGTACCAACCGGGCACCCCCATTGCCGCTGAGCTTGATCCGAATGTGCCCGTAAGATGTGAGTGCCCGTGATATGATGTCATGTTCCCCACCCCCCCTGCGTGCTAGACTGGAGATCTTCAATCGCGATCACAGAATGATCCCCCTGTCGCCAATGTGGCGTACCAGACCCAAAGGTAGCAGACAACAATTGTCTGGGGCTCAGGGGCGGGTACGAGACCGCCAGCCAGCCATTGGCAAGAGGCTGTGCCGCATATGTATCCTCGCCAAGCAGATACTCTTCATTGCAGCCTGTGTACGGCATGCTGGGAGCGGCTCAAGGGGCCCATGGCACTGAGGGGGTTGTTTGTTTGAAATTTGTCTGTTCCTCCGGGGCTGCTTTTTTCCGCAGACGGGTTTTCATGGGTTTCAAGAGCTGAAAACAATCAGGGTCTGTCATGGAGATATGCCTGGTGGTGGGTTTAGAGTCACAAACAGGCTTTGGTCCAGATTGATGAACCACAATCTAGATACTGCAGCGATAAGTGGCTTCGACAGTAGGACAGCCGTATGCTGTGCAGGTTTGACAGCGTTAGCGCCCTGCCGGAACGCCAACTGTTCCACACCACAGCCATTGTGAGGGACCCTGGAGCACCTGGCAGTGGCATGAGAACAGGATCGAGTCTGGACGAGACATGCTTAACGTGTAACCTCCAGTAAAACATGATGTGCGTTGCGATTATGTATTCGCTGGAGATGCGGCTGTTTCAATGGGCAACTGGCCACATGTTCGTACGCCCGAAGGTGTCCTGCAAAACTGGCCATGAACCCCAGATATCTAGATGCGAGATACTCCACGAGGGCCACAAGAGGCTCGGTGAACTATGCATTGCTCTCCAAGCCACGTTTCTGGCACTGCCGATCACTTCTCAGTTGCCGCGGCATGCCGTTCAAAATTGAACTTCTCGAGTGGATAACAGTGTCCACCTCACTTTACACGATCGTACGATCGTCGCCGCAAGCGCCTACGAGGTACTGCACACAGCATCGTCGGCACCCCACGGCAACTGTGGGACATACGTGCTTGTCCGTTCTGCACTGCGTCCGCGGACGTCCCCGCGCGCTTTGAAAAGAATTCAGCGGGTTCACAACCGGCCGCTCCGCTGACGCAGCGGTGCAAGTCAGTATCTGCTTACACGTTGGCAATGACGTGGCACAGCTTGCTGGTAGGTGTGAGTGGTTGAGCGGCAACAGAGCCCGTGGCCATAATTGTATGAGATGTTCATCATGAGGACAGTCGGACTTTGAGAAGCCGTCGGGATGTGCAATAGATCCGCCCGCGCTTGCGCATGACCTATCATGCTTTTGGCGCTGCATGCATGTGAAGGAGGAACGTGTGAGGATCACCGCATTGCAATTACACAGTGGCAGTGCGTACCTGCTCACGGCAACCCGCACCGCGCACCTGGTGCCATAGTGTAGAAAGAGCCTTTGCTGGACGTACATCACGATAGCTCTCTGCACGCTCATGATGGATCCCCTCGATCCGGCGCACGTGTGCTTCCAATGGACCAGGATTCAAATTGTCGGAGCATGGTCGGAACGTGCTGCGAATGCGCGCATGCATAGGCACATGGTGAGGATACTGTCACCGGCCGGCTTGCCTCATGAACGCGAGCGCAAAACGCAGCATCTACAGGCACCTCGAGGCTGAAGTAAATGGTCAACGTCGACGCGTGCAACCACCGTAATGGCTTCATTGCTTTCTCGTCGCGTACGTCTGCGGAAGGCGTCACTCGTCCATTGCGTCGGCCAGGCGCTAGTATCACGCCTGGTACAGCGCAAGCAACGATGATAGGAAGCATGAAAGCTAGTCCTGTGTCTAAGCAGATAGGCATTCCTAACAACATTTCAAGGGTCCGGTCCGACACAGGAGCGGCCCAGTCCTTACCCAACTCTCCCCTCAACTCATTTACGGAGAGATATGGTGACAAGCTTAATATAAGCAGTCCTCCAAGGCGTTTTGCTGACCCGAATTCGCTGCCCTCTCAACCACCTCGCGTTCAAAGCCCCATCGCGCCGATTGGACGTGTCACGGGCTTCTCAGTCAAGAATACACCTGGCGATCAAGGGATTCCATTATCCACATCAAAGCCAACCCAGCGGGGCCTGCTGGGCAAGGCTTTTGATAGAGACACTGTGGACCTAGTGCACGTTGAGAGTCAAGCCTTCCAGGTACGCATATCCTTACATCTGCGCATATCGCTCGTTATTGGTTTTCCCAGTTGTATCGCGGGCTGCTTTCATGGACAGGTTGTGGTTCGCAGCGTACTGTGCATCGCTCGCGCTCAGCGGTTTCGGAGCACTTATCCTGGCCAGTCAGTGCTGCTGCTCCCAGACGACAATTACAATGCACTCTATGTTCATGATTTAAGTTTGCATTTATACCTACGTGCTTTCAGCGAAACCCGGAGATGCTAGCTTCACAATTGTCTGCATGATTTTCGCGTCTTGCATGTTTCGCCACCACCGTTTCATAAGTGCAGTATCATGCGATTACGTTATGTCTTCAGTTGAATTAAAATAGGCTATGGATCAACCGTACTGCGTGTCGGAGTGATGCTGCCATGCTGGTTTGTAGTGCTGCTGCCCTCACGAACGAAGGCTCACGACAAAGTTTTGTCACGTCCTCGGGCTCGCGGCTCCACATATGAACACGAATGTCTAAAGTTTCCGTGTGGATTGTGCTGGCCATTGGGCAACATGCGCGCGACATGATCATGCAGGCTCGTCTGCGCAAGGCGATCGCGGCATCCACGGCTGGCACTTCACAGGATTCTGCCAAGTGGGCAGAGGCTAAGAAAACATGCGATACCCACGTTCTCTATCACCCCCTGGTACAGCGCGCGTACGTCGTGGCAAGCACGCTCCAAAGCTCGTGCTCTGCACGCTACGCTTTGCGCCTACATCAATTGGAGGAGTCGGCAATTATTGTCGCAAAGCTTGGACTTGACGCCACTATCGTAGCGGCTTCTTTATGCCAAGATGCTTTAGACTGTCCGTGTCTGCCAGAGTCATTGCTTGCTCAATATATGCCCGAGGAAGTGATACGACTGATCAAGAGTATTCAGAAGGTCAAGAGTGTCTCAGGGCTGCACCAGTCACACCCAGATTTGCGAGAGCAGGTGTTAACGCTTCCCATGCTGCACGTCTACACTTCTGCACACATGCGAACCTGCTCATCAGTGACAGCCTTCATTAACATTGCTTGTTTTGCAGATCAACACAGACCGCATGTGCTCAATGCTCCTTGCTCTGGGGGACGTGCGCGTCCTTCTTGTCACATTCGCCAACCAGTTGGAACAGGCCCGACGCATGGATTGCATGGACCCACAGACTCGCAAAGAGTTCGTAATCGCGACCGAGTCTCTGTACATCCCTATTGCCAATCGTCTTGGTGTGTGGAGTATTAAGGCTGAGCTTGAAGACCTGTGCTTCAAGGTGGGGATCATTGCTGACCGCTGACGCCTACTCAATTGATTGCTTCGCCGTTCTCTGGCATTGCATTGCAGCAGTTGTAGACTCTGTTCAAGAAGTCTGCAGGCATGGCTCATTTTGACACTTCACTCAGGTGGTGTAGCGGTAGTGAGGGCAGTTATGTTGCAGGCTATGAAGCCAGAGCTCTATGATGAGCTTGACAAAGATGTTAATGGTGTGCTCAAGGAGTCAAAGAATATCATCAACGAATTCATGAATGATGTCTTCACTCTTGTGAAGCAGAGAGGCATTGTGATTGATGATATCGAGGGCCGGCCGAAAAGCCTGAGCTCGATTAGGTCTAAGCAAGTATCAAAGTCATCAGACGCTTCACTGAAGGTATGAGCTGTCTGGTTATCAGAAAAGCAGGACGTCATGCAATTGGAGAAACCATAATATTCTGCTTTTGAACAAAGGTAAGATTGGTCTCTCATGCGAGCGCCACAGGACACCAACCGTGCAGTTGCTGTGCAGCCCCTGGATCGGATACACGATGTTCTGGCAGTACGGATAATTGTGCCTCACAAAAACGACTGTTACACAGCAATGAAGGAGATCACTGATCGCTGGCCGGCCGTTGCTGGTCGCATGAAGGACTATGTGCGATCGCCGAAAGGCAATGGCTATAGAAGCTTGCACAACGTGGTGCTGGTTGGCAACGGGATTCCCATCGAGATCCAGATTCGCACACCCCAGATGCACTGGAACGCAGGTGCTTGCCTCGAAAAATTGGCGTTCAAGTGTCTCATGTGCAATGCTTTGCCTGACGCTATGTGTCTCAATCGCAAGTTTGCAATGGGTGCAGCGACTATTTTCGTAACTGATGAATGCTGGCACTGCAGAATTTGGGATCGCTGCGCATTGGTCCTACAAGGAGAAGACCCGGGGCGGTGACAATCAGCACGGTACCAGTGACAGCGATGAGGACGGTGCAGCCATATCAGATGCATTGCACACCTCCTGGGCACGCATGTTGCTCCAGTATGGGCATGAGATCAGGGACTACAACAAGAACGTTTTGGGTAGCCGCTCGACACTTCTGCGCCAGATCACACAGAGTATCATGGCTGGCACCGCCGAAGAGCGGCACTCCCGGGAACTCCCAGCTACATCCCGACGCCGTACTCTCGACGGTGCAGATCTGCCGTCTCGATCCAGGACCTTCAATGACCACGTTGCCACAGTTATGCAGCCTCCACGTGTAGGCAATGTGTACGTGGTCGTGGATTCGGACGGCAGTGCACGGATAGATTCGCTGCAAGCCATTCTGGGAGCAAGCACTGTTGGCCACCTGCTTGAGGCAGGAGGGCTGCCGGCAGGTGTTCATGAGTCACAGCTGCGCGTCAATGGCGTGCCAATCACGAGTACAACACACCCACTCTACATGGGTGATGTAGTCAGTGTTGAGGAGAATTTGCCAGCAGTTCTGCGCTTACCTATGAGAGCAATTGCTGGGGCGCCGGCGGCACTGGGCATTCTTCAGAAGGAACTGTATGGCCTGGTTCTAACAAACATGGGCAGGCAGTGTGTGCATTCGGGGACGGATGCTGCCACGGTCTGATGGTCCGCACAGTATCCTGGGCCCGGTGTGTCCACCAATAAATATGTGTCAAGACCGTTGCAGGTGGCGGTGCATCTGGCTGATGAACCTAAAGCTCTTTGGGAATGGCTCACGGCTATGGCATGGCATGCCGCCATGATGCCGGTCAGTGTGCCGCAGGCTTGTAGTTCGGCATGAACAGGTCTTCGCAGATTTATATTCTGATTTGCGTTACATTACATATGTTGCAGTCAAGGCGCATCTCAATATGTCTCAAATTGTAGATGCAGGTATGAATAGATTTTAGAAATCCGCATGCAGGTATGTAAGATTAGCAGTGTTCTTTTTACAGATGGTTTGGCATGTGGCCGTTCACGAAGCGAAACGTGGGCTGTAAGTTTGTTGCTGAAACTGCTCTGGTGGGTAAACCTGGGTGTACATGGTGTACAACAGACTAGACTAGTAGATAAGTGTCCACAGATACACTGCTCCTGAGTGTGACTTACATTGTAGGAAGGCGGCACGCAGCAGTTGCATGCTGTGAGCATCCCGCATTCCCTGCACATCCATTGCCATGCTTGGTCTGACTGTCCAAAAAAACACAACGATAGAGATCCCAGCTTGTCTGGGGTATGGCCGGCACTACTTTGGTCAAGACTGTAGTCGTGTTCTCAATTTGTATGAAGCCCTGACAAGGTAGGCCCTCAATGATGGTCAGCCATGATCATCAGACCACATATTGTGCAGCGCAATGCATCAAAATGTCGAGATGGCACTTGGAAACTTTGTATCACTTGCATGGTATGCTTGCCATGTGAAGGCTGCGCTTTTACCATTTGGAAATTCATGCAAGCATTGTTGCACGCTGTAAAAAGCTCAGTGAGTCAGCTCCTGGCTTATGCATGGAAGTGCGTGGCGTTCGCAGTTGCCGACGCTCACAAAGCAGCCAATGCCGATTTCTGTGTGAATCGCCGAACTCTGTTTAGACTTGTTCGTGTGAGCCTGTCCTGCCGTAGTCCGTCGCCGCGCCATTTCAAGATAGCATTCATGTTGCAGACGGGGCCGAGCATGAAACATGTAGACGGTAAAACATGATCTGGGCGAGCTTTTGGGCACAGTGGATAATTTGAGCGAGGATGAGTGTACGGCAGCTGCTTGTTGGCCGCGAGCATGCCGAGGTATGCACTTGGAGCCCGTTTGCAGGCGGTCTCGAGCCATCGTGGCGCAGTCTTCACTTGGAGACCGTCATGCTCGTTGTGACTGTGTGATTTTGTTCAGCTGCATCTGTTTTGGCCGTGACCACTTACCGCTCACGCGGCACCTGCATCATGCAATCTACAGTCTCAGCAGTTCAGATTGGGGCGGGGACGCACTTGCTGCTGCACCCGAACTCCGCAGTCAAAGTTTCTGGTGTCATTGTTATGCTGACGCGCACGTCTCGCACGGTTGTACCTGGACCGTCAGTCATGCACCGACCCAACTGTGCACCTCAAATCTCTGCCACAGGTTGCGCATTGAATGCTGCCCCAACCGGGTCTATTGCTCTGCAGCGGCCGCAGATGCATTTTCACTTTCCACCATACTACGCAAGGTGGCTCGCGCTTTCGGAGGAGCTGCATGGCCATATGGGGTGTGTGAACCGCATCACGTGGAATGAAGATGGAACCAAATTGGCCTCGGGATCTGATGACCGGAAGGTGCTCAAATCACTGCCCTGCCTTGCCTTATCAGTACTGAATCGCCCAGTATTCAGTTGAATGGTATGATCTTGGGCTGGGCCGCTGCAGGCACCTTGCGATCAGCCTGCAGGCAGTAAACACAGTCAGTGTGAGGGGGGTTCATGCGGGACCACACCTGTGTGTCATTGTTGAGGGAGGGGGGAATTGATGGGTATTCTCGGGCGGCTCTGTCCCCAATGCTGTGATCGGTCTGGGGCTTGCACCGCGTGGGGTAGACATGGGTTGCGCAATGTCACTGCTCACCGCTTCAGCTGGGTTCGCCCCACCTACGGCGCTGCCCCTGACTGTTTGTCAGAAGCAATGTTATTGCACGCGTCCGGAGCATGGCACCCTAATTCTTAGGCCTGAGAGATTCAGAGGTTTGGATCATTGCGCGAGCGTCACACACACAAGCGCACTTCCGTCCGTAGGACCGTCCATGTGCATGCATCACTCTTACACGTCAACTGGTGTGCCACATCCCAAAGCTACATTTGCACACGTCTGCAGGTCATGCTCTGGAACTACCCGGACCGCAGCTGCCCTCCGCTGCGCATTGACACCATGCATGATCTCAACATCTTCGGCGTCGCCTTCCTGCCCTGCACCAACTCCAGCCACATCGTGACCTCTGCATTCGACCGCATGGTGCAACTCCACCGGCTGGATCACACGTCCATGGAACCTACAGCCGGCCGCCCTCGCTCGGATGGCGAGGGCGCCCCGCCGGTTGCGGCGCAGGCTGTGCGCTGCCACACCACAACGTTCCTCAACCACTCCGAGAGTGTCAAGGTCCGCTCCCACAGCAGCAACCTCTCTGCCATCCTCCACACCCGCTCGCAGCCACCCAGGGTCCCCCCTGCACTAGCTTCTGACCTGTTGTGTGTGCCTCAATCGCATCAATGACAACAGCATGTGATTATGGCCGCGACTCCTCATGCATGCCGCTGTGACAGCCTGGCGGCACATCGCGCTGGTGGTGCTATGCGCCGTCATCATGCGAGCATGTCCAACGCATGCAGGACGTCGCTGTGGAGCCGGGGAACCCTCATTGCTTCTGGTCAGCGGCACAGGACGGGCGCGTGCACCAGTTTGACCTGCGCTGCCCGGACGTTGGCGAGGCGACGTCGGCCAGCATGCTCATCCAGGCACCCCCCTCTGATGGCTATGCAGGCCTCCGTGTGGAGTTCAAGGCCCTTGACATCAACGGCGTGCGCACCCGCAATGTGTTTGTTCTGTCTAGGCTTTGTGTGGGACGCAGATCCGGTTGTGATGCTGAAAGTGTCGCACACGCAAACAACAGAGGGGCGCGATGTCACGTTCAAGTGTCGCAGCGATCCCACCCATGGCACTTGCATTGCTGGAGGAAAGTTTATTTCGGGCTGATTCGGTATCTGTCTGGCTGTGCGTAAAGCGCTGCCGTGCCCGCTGCGCACGCACATGCACCACTGAGGCAGGCACATTCATACCGACTGGTCCGGGGGCGTGATGCAGGCAAGACCGTGGATGATGGCAACGGCTTGCTCCGACCGCTTTGTGCGCGTGTACGACCGCCGCAAGCTCTCGCTGCGGCTGCCATCAGCTGCACGGCCGTCGCAGGCGCTGCTGGAGCTCTGCCCACTGCACCTGAACCTGCCTGGCCACAAGGCCTCGGCCGTGTACACCACTTGTGCGCGCTTCAGCCACCGCGGTGACCGCCTTCTTGCGACGTACCACCGCGAGCAGGTGTGCTATGCTCGCCATGCTGGCGGGGGATGTCATCGCCGCATCCTGTTCTCCAGTGTTGTATGATGTTGTGACACCGCTTTGCCGAGGAGTGCCATCACGGTGCAGCCTGTGGGGGTGGCAGCCATGCTCAGTTTCAAATCGAACAGTCAATGGAACTCGCTGCGTGTGCGGAATCGTGCCAGTGTAGCTGCCAGTGCTGAAGTCACTCTGCATGTGGGTCATATATCTACAGGCGTACACCTTTGACGTGACAAGCGAGTCGGCGCCTCCGCGGATGTTATTCTGCTCGACTCAGCCGTGCCTCAGCGCACTTGAGTCTGCGGCGCGTCACAACGACGCTGGCTACGAGGCGCACCAGCAAGACCCGCCGCTGGATGCCGAGTCAGCTGAGATGCGGCGGGCCGCGAACGAGGCGGTGATGGAGGACCGCTGGGACGACGCGCTGGCGCTGTACGGCCGCCTGCTAAAGCGAGTGCCGTGGCTAGCACAGACGTGGGCTGCGCGCGCAATTGTGCTGCTGCGGCGTGGCTGGAAGGGCGACGCGCTGTGCGCGCTGCGCGACGCGGACACCTGCGCCGCACTCAGCCCGCACTGGCCGAAGGCCTACGAAACGCGCATCCGCTGCCTGCGCAGCCTCGGCCAGGTGCGGCACGGCCCAACATTGGGCGAACCACCTTGGGCGAACCACTTCTGGGCCAGTACACACGTAGAATCATCATGACAGGAACACATGTCTGCTGTTCTTCATTCCCCGCTCAATCGAGCATGCTTGAAGCCCAAAACAATGCCTTCTCTGCACAATTGGCTCATGGGAATCTGGTCCGGGGCTGGCATGGTAGCAGAGGTCTACCAGCAGGTGGGATGGTACGGCATTGACGGCACGGCAGGGCAGCTTGGGTTGGTCGGGTGGGCCCCCGAGGAAGTGTATACCTACTCGGTCAAGAGAGCTCACGCGGTGCAGATCCACACGGCGATGGCGGAGCTGAGTCTGCTGACGGAGGAGTTCCCGGACGAGGCTGATAGCAGCATGCTGTGGACGCTGCGCGTAAAGCTGGAGAAGGAGCTCGCCGCGACCATCGAGCGGCAGGCACAGGTGCGGCTGCGGCAGCAAGTGCCGCCCGCACAGGGCAGCGGCACCGCGTCGCCGCTTGAGGACGCCGCTACGACTGTGCCACCTGACGCGCCAGCCCCGGCGCATTCGCTGGGAGCGGCCGGCCCATCAGACAGAGCTGGCCCACTGGACCGGGAGGTTCCAGGGCCTGCTGGGTCGGCGGCGGTCCCGCAGGGCGCACCATGCCGGCCGTACCGGGGTGTGTTCTGCTGATCCAACTGTGGTTGCCTGATCCAAAGCCCATGGTGCATGCATTGTGGCGGGGCTCGTGTACAACGGTGCCATACGCAGTCAAGCAACCCTCGTTGTCGCTGAATGCATGAGTCACCCGGTGCACACGCATATGTCGTGCCGGGCTGGAGCGGCACCTGCGGCAACGTGGGTTGTTGCTTTTTCAGCGGAAGTGTGAATCCACTGAGTCCGATCGCTGGGGTATGACGCACTCGAGCATGTGCAGCATATATGCGGTCCCTGCATCCGGTAGAGGACGGCGCGGGAGCCGAGGCTGATGCGATAGGGGACCACGGGCAGGAAGCGTATCATAGAATACACAACGGGTGCGCGCCGCATAGCCGCAACGGCTCTGCTATGCCAGACGATGCTGCCGCCTGCAGCAGTGCCAGTGCATCATGCCGCGCAGTAGCTGGCGCCGCTGCAGCCGCTGCTGCGGCTGTGCCGCAGCCTGACCGCGTCACACGGTGGGTGCGGCAGGCGCTGCAGCAATCCTGGGGAGCGTGGCTCGCCGGGGGCGCTTCGACTGCCGCATGGGATATGTGCCGCGAGGGAGCGACTGACGCCGATGCAGCATTCATGGACGACATGCGCCGTATGCCATGGCAGGGGGACAGCACAGCCGCACAGGAGGCTGCTCGGAGCTACTCACACAACGAGGGGGACTCAGGGGGGCCTGCGGCGGACGGCCGTGGCAGTGACACGGAATATTTTCGGGAGGGTCCGCCGAGGTCACAAAACGGGGAGGACCCGGGTACAATAGGGCATCTTGGAGACTGGGCGCCGCTCCGCGACGATGGCCCTGATGCGAGTCCGTGGCTAGCTGGGGACACAGGGGATGGATCGCAGCATGCGGTGGGGGCTGTCGTGGACGACGATGACAACTTGGGCGGCCTTGGGGAGCCGTTGGAGCCGCCGGACTGCCTTGCACCCGGCGCGAGCGTGCTGCCGTTGCCAGAGCAGCGGTTCCAGGGGTATGGGCCGGAGCTCTGCTCGTATATCTACGGCCACGTGCGTCCCCCCTCAAGTGCTGAGCAGGTATTTCCAAGATCGAGGAAATAAGCTCGAGTAGGTGATACTGCACCAGAGGCAGCTCTGCAATGCCGTAGGCTTGGGCATCAGCATGCGGTACACATTCACTAGTTGCAACGGCCCACATTCTGCAAGGGGCGCCTTGCAAAGCAGGCAGTTGTAGCCGGCGTGGACCTCATAGCGCTTGCAAAGGGCTCCCCCATGCGCTGTTCGCTGTAGTCGCGGGAGTCGGTGAGTGCCCCCATCGTGAGGTGGCCCCTGTCATGCTGTGCCAGCACGCATGTCTGTGCACAATGCCAGTGACATGGACTGTGCGATGCAGCGGCGGTGGGACGATCATGCCGAGGGGTACACCCCACCGCAGGGCTGCGGCCGCGCGACGTCTGGCCGCGCGCTCGAGGCTCTGGCGGCCGCGTCGATGCGCACAGATCAGTGCTTTGTGGGGCAGTGCAACGTCATCACGGACATCAAGGAGGCCACGTTTGTGGGCCAGGATGATGCAGTTGTTGCTTGCGGCAGCGACCAGGGCCGCGTATTTCTGTTTGACTCCGTCACCGGGGAGCTGCTGCGGGTGCTGTGGGCGGACCGCGAGGTCGCAAACTGCGTCCAGTGCCACCCGACGCTCCCTGTGCTGGCAACCAGTGGCATGGAGGACGTGGTGCGCGCCCCTCAGGATCTGTTCCTGCGGCTGTCAGATCAGGCCCTGTGCTGCCGCGATTGCTGCTGCAGGCATGCTGCATCTGTCATTCAAGTCGGTCTTGCCATGTCTGGCCTGCATGAGCACGGGCAACATGGTGTATCTGGCTCAGAGCAGACCGGCCTCCTCCAGATCTCGCTATGGGCAACACGAAGACTCGAATGTGCATGGGTTGTGGGTTTTGCGCCGGATAGATCTGTGGTGAAATCCTGCACACAATGCACACAATGCCACTGTTGACCGGTGCTCCTGGCCACACGCATCCCTTCGGAGTGCCAGTGAGGGTGCCGTGGGGCCAAAGACACCTGCGCCTCTGCAGGTAAAGCTGTGGGAGGTGGAGCGAGACAACGACGCAAATCGCGTCGGCAGCGGCGTCGCCGAGATGTCCCGCATGGTGGAGGAGAGCCAACAGGAGATGGAGGCCTCGCGCGTGTTCCTGCCGAATGTGCGTGAGGCGCAGCTGCGCGACTTTGTGCGCCACCCTGAGATGCTGCAGCTGATGGGCCTCACGCAGGTCGGCATTCGCGAGGATGAGGGGGGCTCCTCGGAGGTGACATGCCGCCAGAGCTGACAAGCCCCCTGGTCGCCAGCACTGGCACCCGCGACCTCACGCTCAGGTTGACGCCCGCATCGCTGGTGACGGCAGGGGGCGGGGGGCCGCGTGCAAGCAAAGCAGGGGGGAGGCTCGGGGATGTGCCTGCATGGGGGACTGCCCAGGATGCTGGACACGTGGGGTGCTCTGATTGGTGTGCTGAGCGGACTGGCAGATGCTGTGGCGCATTGACAGGCCGGCAGCTGCGCAGCGTTAGTGCACTGGCCATGTGTCCAGAGACCTGCGATGAGGTTTGATCAGTGAGGGTGTCACGGATGGGCGATGAGAGCTGGCTGCGCTGGCTTTGGTAGTGTATGGGCTGGCTGAGTACAGTAGTGGTGGGCATGTGCTGCCGCATCCAGCGTGCGGGGCCCCGAGCAGTAGTACCAATTCTTGTTGTGATGGCGTTGTGATGGCATCGCATCAATATTGTCCGGCAGTGTATTGCAAGGGCGAAAGCTTGACAGCGAAGTTCAGCGTTGCGCGTGGGCCCAGAAGATTTTCGTCCAAATGCGGGTCACCAATGGTTGATGGTTCCGGTAGACATTGCAAGTGTGAAGTATCCCAGCTAGAATCGTAGAGGCATTTATCGAGTTGTGAGAGTGAGGGTGACGCTCGAAAATCACATGCTCATGCATGTTCAGCGATGGTACAGCTGTGTACATGCAGGCACAACTAGGGCTGCAGGTAACATTGCTGACATCAAGAATCAACGCATAAGTACAACGTGTAATCAAAGCATCAAGCTTCTGTAAACAGAGTAATGCAGTTGCAACGTGGGTTACATTGCGATGACAGAATTTTCGAGTGTCAAAACAACACTTGATAAAGGTCGAACTTCACACATGAAAATGCTCCCCGGCCTTGCTGATGGAAAATGTCCGATGGAATCGATGACAGTGGCCATGCCCATTCGCACCCTCAGTACACTAGCTGTGTGTGCGTGCACGTGCCAATATACTGGCCGTTTATCCCAGTGGTCTGGGTCCTAGACTGACGACTTTCTGGCCTGCAGCACATCACGGGCTGGGCTTGGGGGGTTGTGCTGGGGGAGGCGGGGGCCTCCCGGGGCTGGGGGTCGTTGTTGCGGTCTCGCTGTTTGTTTGCTGGGCGGCCTTGGCTGCTTGTGCTTCCGGGGCTGGTGCGCCTGGCTGGTGGGCGGGTTTCGGGTGGGGGTGGGCGTGTGGGCGTGGGCGTGTGTGTGGCTGTGTGGCTGTGTGGCTGTGTCCGGCGCGGGTGCTGCCGTTGCGTGGGTGTTTTGGTGTGCGCTTCGTGTGGCTTGCTGCGTGGTTTGCGGTTCCCCTGGTTCTTGCTTGTGGTGCTACCTGCCTCTTTGTCCTTGTAACACACAACGACTGCATGCTGATCAGGCAATCTCCACACCAGCGCGGCAACACCGCAACATCTCACAGCAGTTGCAAACGTCTGAATGGATATGGCTATGCATGGCGCCGGCACAAACTGTGTATTGTTTATGCAATCATGCGTCATACAGCACGAGGCACCCACTCTGTCTACTTCGTCTTACTGGCGACTGTGGTGCATGTGGAACATACACCACGGGCAGCCACCACTACACCCCAGCCCATGCATGGCAGGCCCATGGGGGTGTGATGAATTGGAAACGCGAATCGTTGCGTTCCACGACATCGCGCAGCAGCTTGGTCAACGATATGGCAGATGAAAGCAGATCTGCAGGAGTCATTCACTATCCCTCTACACTGGGACTGACTATCCCAAACGAATGCACACACACAGCTTGCGATTGGAAGTCCTCAGGCATTTCGCTTCACACAAAATCATCTGCAAACCTGAGGCACTGCTTTACTGAATTGACATGGTTGTGCCTCTGTTAAAAAGGTTCAGCTGTGTGATTGGGGGCCCGGGTAGTGATCCAGCGTGGCCGTACCACATTTAATGTGTTGTGACGAAGTGGACACAAGGTGACTGCTTGCGTGAGCGTGGGGTTATGAGTGTTGGGTATCCCGATCCTGTTGAGAGTGCCGCGTGGTGTTACGCAAAGCGTGCACTCAAAGCACGCGTTGCAGCACGAGCCATTCCAAAGGCCCGTACCTCTCTGATTTGTTCATGAAAGTGACCTGATCTCAGCAGGGAAAACACCAACATACATACGGTACGCAGTGTAGAGACTGCTCCCGAAAAACACCATGTTGGTGGGGTCACTGTTGTCGCATGGTTCGATAGACCAACTGCACCAGGTGATTTTCAGGTGAACAACGTACAACCACAGCTTGATTCGCGTTACTTTCTTACATTGAATGCATTTAAATGAAACTTCGACTTAGTTGCAATAATGTGTTCCTATGTAAAGTGCTTTGAATGGCCATAACGTCATTCAGGAGCCCGCGGCAACACTGCGCGCAAAAGCGAAAGCTCCTCCAGCTTTCGCTGCTGGGCAAAAGCTTGGGCATGACACAGAGGTCTTTAGAAGCGCTGTACTGTACACCACCACTGGCTAGTTCCGAGGTACCTGGCTAGGGCAGACCTGCTACCAAAATAGAGCAAAGAAGACCCCGCGGGACGGGGCAATCCGAAAACTCGGCTCAACACTGGATCCTCCTTCAAATCGACGTTGGTGGACGTGAGCGCGGCAGAAAGAAGCCACAACTCTGTCTACTAAGGCACACGGCTGTGCCGGGTGGCACGACAGCCCCTGGCACACCTCCCTGCCCGAGAAGCTCACCGCAGCGCCTCAGCATACACTCTCTGCAACGCAGTGTTGTCGTGCTGCTTCTCCTGCATCTGCGACCAGCACTCCCGGATACGCTCCGCGGAGTCCTCGCACGCGTTCACCCGCGCTGCATCGCTCACCCACACCAGCGCCCAGTCCCCGACGTCAATCCCCTTGTACGTCCACACCGCCCAGCTCATCCCAAGCTCATTCAGCCCACGCAGCAGCTCCGCCGTCGCAATCCGCGCCTCCTCCTCACCCTCCGTGAAGCAGTGCAGCTCCCCGATGAAGTACGGCACCTGGAAGCCCTCCCGCGTCTTTGCCATTCCCTGCAACCTCTCCGAAATAGCGTGGCAGTCCGCCCGCGCGTCGGGCCTGCGGAACTCGTACAGGTGCGGCCCGTAGAGCACGTTCGTCCAGTCCCGCGTCTCCTCCACCGGCTCCTCCCACACCACAAACAGCCGCTTCTTGTCGACATGGCGCAGCGCGCGCACGAGGAAGCCCGCGCCATGGACGCCGCCGTACGGCTCGTTCACGAGCTCAAACGCCGCGATCGCCGCGCAGCCCTTGAAGTGCTCGATGATGCCGCGCCAGATGTGCACCGCGTGCTGCCGCTGCTGCCGCGCCCGCGACCCAGTCTCGCCCTCCTTCGTCAGCAGGTCGTACGCACGGCTGCGCACCGCCTCGCCGGCTTCGCCGGTGCGGCTCGTGCGGCCGCGCTCCTGGCCCCACCATACATGCATGCAGAACACGACGTACAGGCCGTACTTTGCCGCGTGGTCGACCACCCAGTCGAGCACCGCAAAGTCTAGGCTGCCGGTCTGCGCCGGGCAGTGGTCGTCCTCGTGGTGCACGGAGTGTGGGTGGACCGTGCGGTAGCTGAAGGGAACTCGGATGCAGTTGAAGCCGAGCTCCTTGACGCGCCGGAAGTCGTCCTCCGTGATGAAGTTGTCCTGCCACATGCGGAGCAGCTCCTGCGCCTCGTCGGCTCCAAAGCGCTCGCGGAGTGTCTCGAGCACGAAGCGGCCGGCCGGGCCGTCGCTGTCGTCGCGGACGCCGCACATCCAGTCCTCCGTCACCTGTGGGCATGGAGCGATGATGGGCTGATGTTCCGGGAGATTGGTGCTGTGCTGCACAGAGGCGGACAGACAGGTAGGGATGATCGCTGTGCATGACAGCTGAGTCAGCCGCAGAGGGACCTGTGATTTGTTCCGAGGAGGGAGACCAGCCGCCGATGCTAGCATGTGGCAGCGTGGTGAGCCTGACATCGCAGCGACACTTCACCTGATGTCTGGCACAAGGATTGGATGTGCGGCCGTGACTGCAACGTGCGGGGTGTTGTCAGGAGCCACGATCATTGTAAACGCCGCGGCACCATAGCAGTGCAGGCCACGGACGCTACAACATCTGCCGCCCTGGAATATGGTGTGACATGATAGACGAATTCTGCGGATCACGGCTGCGCACAAATACGTATGTGAGACTCTCCAGGCTTTGCTGGCCCCATTGCCTCGCACACATGCACGGCTGATACAGCCATGAAAGTAGTATGTTATAATTGCAGCTGCCAAATCGCCAGCACAATCAACGAAAGGCAGTTTCGGAGACTCCAGGACTGATGTACGCGATCGAGGTGGCGATGCTTACCAGCCATCCCCCGAAGTTGACCCCTCGGAGCTGCACCACCTCCCCAGATGCTGCGACCAGCCGTGTCCCCTCGACCCGCAGGCAGCCCTCATCCCCCTCTGCCACAGTCACTGCACACATCGCAGATTTGCTGTGAGGCCATCTCATCCCGGTGCATGCACGGTTTGCCTCGCTGGGACAAGTTGTGGTCGCCATGCACAGGGCCTACAGCCACATGGTCGCCATGCATGTGGTCGTCATGGCCAGTGGGAGAGCGCTTGTTCCCAATTCCACACTGTCCACATGAGGCTGCAAGATGAATGCTGTCCTGGCAAGATGGTGAAGACCCGCTTAAGATGGCGGGCGGCACTCATGTTGGACTGTCATGTCAGACAGGTATGTTAGGTGTAAGGCCGTGCTGACCAAAGCAAGCAGAACAGAAGGCGTCTTTTGTGCACCGCAGCGCACTGTGGACAGCTCAAGGACTTGTTCATGTTAAAAAAGCAACGCGAGACCGCGATCAGGGCTGATACTGAAGAAAGCTGCAGTGTTGTGGGATGTGGGTCACTGCATGTGCACACTTGTCAACCAATGCATTGCAATGCGGAGACCACCACTCATGAGCATGACCGATCAGCATGACCAGATCAGCATGACCACAGCGTGCAATGATAGCCTGGCAACTATCATGTGTAAATCAGGCAACTGAGCCATGACGATGGGTGGTACACAACGGCAGCCACTGCTCTGCACAGGGAGGTAACACGGCTCTGCCTGCGATATGCATGGGAACGGCCAGACTTGCAGTGGGCGGACAGCAGACAGGAAAAGTACATGTGCCTGCGCGCAGACCCCGCTCACACCATGTACAAACTTCCGACAGCGGTGCACAATACGGACAAAGGCAACGCGGCAGGCAGCAGCGCATAATGGAGACATTGCACCACACGCGTGGGTGCAGGACAGTTCAGTATAAACGCATATGGTGTCTTCTCCAGTCAAGCAATTCTCCGCTGGAAGTAAGAAGCGATTGCGACTGCTGAACACACTCCGCCGGTCGCGTGCATCAGCGCCACTTTCAAAGAACAGCATGCACCAAACCGGGTCGTGAGCAGGACAGCCTCGCATAATCAACTGCATTTTGTGGCATTGTCCGTTAACCATGCCCACGCAAGGCGAACATATTGTCCGCTCACCGACCGCGTACAAGTATGTAAATCAAACACCGGACGCGGCGGACCTCAGCCGAGTGTCGTGGCACTGTGTGCAGCAGTGCGGAAACGCCGGCAAGAAGTCCAGGGGGGAATTTTATTGAAATCTGTACGAAATCCGGTTAAGATATGATCATTTGCACCGGAGCGCACGACGTGCGAGCGCTAGCAGCTCAGCCGGAAACCAGTCTGCACGCAGCTGCTGAGAGCCAGACGTTTGCCGCGGCCATGCAGTCAGTACCTAGATATAGCATGCCATTGTGATGTCAGACGCTACCATGATGATGTTTAGCACCTGTGTTCGTGAGTTGACTTGCTGCAGCTGATGGAGACCGACATGCGAGCAGAAGCGCGCTCGTGCTTCAATCAAACACAAGGCTGAGTTTCTTGTGCATCGCAGTGTCATCTCCGTTGGGAGCCATGTAGCACACAAGCAGTGTTTCAGAAACTGCATCCCCATTTGGAGACGGTGACGGGCATGGATCTCATCGCCGTGTTTGAACTGAGCAGTCCGAGGCAGGCGCAGATCTATTCAGCAGCAAAACAAAGATCAGGATCATACCAACTTCATCAGTACCACAGCAACTGAGACATTGTCCCATGACGTCTTCCTGTGCCGTGTCAGCAGTGTCGCGCTAACAGGCTTGCGACGACACTGGCGACATCGACTGGAGGACACCTGGACTGCTGAACATTATACCTGCGTCGGGTAGTCGATCTTATTTTGGCTGAAGCTTATGCATGTTCCTATCGACCAGTGAGGAGCACCACCAGAAATGCCTGAATTTGGGTCGTGGAATTCAGCGCGCTACGTTATGTCGCGCTACTGCACTCCGGCGCGGGGCGCGGCTGCATGCGTTGCCCCATCGAAGGCACTGTGGGTGATCAAAGAATGGACAAACAGTCAGGTCATGTCGGCAGCGTGTCTTGATGTCCGCGTGCTTGCACTGCATGCTCTCTTCAATCTTAGCAATTTCCAGGCCACGCGGTTGCGCCCTCTCCTACGCCGTCTTGCTTCAGAACGAAGTCTTGTTTCAGTGCAAGCGGCCCACCATCATCAGGGGAGTAATGTAGCTCTGTAGCTGTGCTGTGCGACAGACATCAAATGCATTGTACGAAAATCCATGCGTAGTCCATCATCGATTCTGAGTGCACTGCATGGCCAGCACCACCAGATGGCGTGCGGCGACGCAGCGGACCATGCTTTTTCAGCCAGATTCAGAATGCCTGCCAGCTACAGATAGAATGAAATACAGCTCGCAGTGATGCACACATCTTCAGCTTACGCGCCTGGATAGCATGAACAGCCATCGAACATGTGTCCACTGAGTGGCGGAGGGGGCGATCTGTCAAGTCCTTGCTCGCCCTTGCGTGGGTGCCCACACTTGGTATGATCTGACAATCAATTATGTGATACAAGTCTACTGGTAGAGTGCTTGTGACCGTTTCGTTCCTTCTTATGCCATCTCCAAGGGTGACTACAAGACTGCATCGCTTGGACCGTGCCACTATGACATTTGATCGTACAAGTAAGCTGCGCAAGCAGATGACTTCCAACCCATAGGGCTCTCCATGGTCCCAAGTGGGATCCATTGGGTTCTGTCATCTCTATCAAGTCCCAGGGCTGCACGAAGCGCAGTCTCCTCGTGTGCATACTGCACACAGCCTGGTGCACGGCTGAAGCTTTGATCCTTCGAGATTGGAAACCAGGCATGCTTGCTCTCTGCTTCCTCACCAGCACACGGGACAAAGATGTCTTGTGCTGCGTGTGCAGGTTTAATCAGCCGTGATCTGTTGTACCTACCATCATAGATGTTGCCAATCGCCTGGTTGGACGCTGTGAGGGACCCTGGCACAAATGGGGCCACAGTTCTCTGCGGCACAGCACGCTTCCGAGTGGGCGGCGCTTTCTGCATTTCAGAGGAAGCATTGAAACCTTGCGTCCGGCCAGGCTGTATCTTCGTCAGTTAGAGTAGCAACAGGGTATAAACACAGTGCAGGTGATGAGGAGTGAATGCCGCGTGGCACTCAGCAAATTTCACCTGGAGTGCAGCACAAATGCCAGTAACACACAGTTGATGTATGGGAGCCTCATATCATACCAGGACTGCAGCAGGCGCCATGCGGCGTGCAGCTGTGTACATATGCTTTACCTCATCACGGTCCAATTCCATTGTGAAATCATTCAAGAGCACCGATTCCAACGGGCGAGTTCTCGCTGTATTCCCAGGCTTGAAAGGCTCAGATTCAGAATTCGCTGAATCAGCATCACCAATTTGGTCATTCATTGCTGGGGGTTGCGGGTCTTCAGAAGGCAAGGCTGGTTCATCGTCTGCATACGTGACGATGGGGTCAACTGCAGAACGGAACATAACGCTCACGAACCTCCTTGCATGCTGCTTAGGGCCAGCCTGTATGTACATCCAGCGATCGGCCATTCAGTTGCGGCCAATCACCCATTGTTCGGCGACTACTGTGTCATCTCTTCGCCCTGTAGCACACCTTGAGAGTTTGCAAGAGCCAGCTCAGTTGCATATGCATCAGGCACACGCCCGCCCGCTGCGCCGTGCTGCGTCTTCCCTGTTTCAGGCAGGTCTTCATGGAGCCAAGAAGCAGCAGCGGTGACTTTAAACTCAGCTGGGGTGATAATCTCACCCATGTTCGCGTCCTTCTGGAGAGCAGTCGATGCAGCTGGTTCCTGGTACGTTTCAGCAATTCTGGTGTGGTAGGATGCCTGCACATTGTCCAGCTTGCTGACCGATCGGTATACACCTGCTGTAGAGTCGTGTCCCAGCCAGGTCCCAGTGGAACATCACTGGGCCGAAGACCAATGCCCGGCGCACCAGAAACGCACAGCATGACCCAATACAGCATCAATCGTATGAAACTATCGCAGCTAAGTAACTGATTTTGACTGCCAGGAGCCGAAGTAGAGTGCACTCGCGACGTGGCGTCACATTCCACTGCAAGGGGAGTTGTGGTGTCAAGCCACATCACCTGGACGCACCTGACGTGCAGTTCTTGCAAACATCTGCATGTCCCTGAACTTTCTGGATACCTGAAGCATGCTTGGGACCTCGCCATCGTCTATGTGGCGTCCTGACTGCCAGCCCGGCCTGCAAGGAGTGTCTATCTATGGCTGACATCATTGAAGCGGCTGCAAAGCCCGTGAGCTGCCTGAACCTGAGCAGCGAGTGGTGTGGTGCAATCATAGAAACCTTCAATTGCAAATGTGATTGGCATCCATATGATGCGACCATGGTCCTACGTATTCAACATCATACATGTAAGTATCGGCATAGCAAGACGAAGCCAGCCGTGTGTTGTATGTCAGGAAGAAGTTCCACAGCCCCCGCTATGGCAGCAAAGTGCAGGATCGGATCAGTGACTGCCATACAATGCTTGGCTGCAACTGTTGTGTATCAGTGGTCTGGCCTTGGAGCACACCTGCTGGCGGAGCTTCGCAACAACTCTTGCGTCTCCGCAGGCAAATGTGCCCATGCGGGTCGAATTGAAACACCAGGGCTGTATTCTATATCTGTGGCACCGCGCACAGATTCACCAGTGCCCACATCAGGTTTCGCAGGGAATGTGTTGCGCTTGAGCATCATAGCTAAGCTTGCCCGGCGATTTGTGGTAGGAGTTCGCACACGGCCGATGTGCAGAGATGCGCCTGAAGCCCTGGATGCAAGTACTGTGGGCACACAGCATGCTCAGGCAGGGCTCCACCATTGCAACTTGGCACACTCGGTGGCCATCAGTAGGTCTACATCAATGCGTACATACATACATGCTTAGGGTCAATGCCCAGCAAGACAAGTTTCACATGACCATTCATGCGCAGGCCACCGTTCCAAGCGAACATCACGCTATTTGAGCTGCTGTTGCAGTGCACATGAACAGGAGCAGAGGAAGGGCCTGATGGCTGAAACCGTAACTGCAATGCATTCTGAATTGTGCAACCAATGTAATCACGGCGAATCACGCTTGTTTAATAGTCGTACATCCTTCACGCAACAGGCTGACGCATATGCAAGCAGACAGTTGAGTGTCCAGAGCTCTCACCTGTCCTGTCGGAATCTAGCCACCGTCCCCAAATGTTCAGGCTCAAGGTGTTCATAAGATTGAGTCATCAGCATGTGATTCAGATGTGCTGCTGCTGCAGCTGATGTCGTGCTTGTCCCACGTGGAAGAGTCCTCACTTTGGGTTTTGCATGGGGTTTTTTTGTAGCCCTATGCATGCATGTAGAAGTCAGGCATACAGCAGCAAAACTGATGGCGCAAATTCAGCAAATCTTCTTGAGCACAGAATAGCCTTGCATGTGTTATTCAGTCGACATGGGCCTACTGGCTTTTTCTCAATGCTATCTCAACAATATATGCATAGGTTCAATTGACCATCGACCACTACACAAATCTGACCAGTGCTACGCACAGCACCGGATATAAGAAGTGGTGTGCACACCTGACTAACGCTGGGCTGCTCTGCTGTTGCAAGGGAGCATCTGCATGGGTATCATCTGGCGTGGATCTGAGATGAGCCTCACTGAGACTAGACGTAATCTTCATGGGTATCATCCGGAGTGCTTCTGCGAGGCACCTCACTGACACCTGTGTTGTGGCATGGCTCCCGTCTCTGAGGCATGCCCACTGCTGGATGTGCACAAGGATTCGGCGAGCATCACTGGCGCAGATCTCCATACTGGAACCCAATGCCTTCAGCCATCGGCTAATAGCACAGTATGACACGAAGTGATCTAGGTGACCCAGAGATTTCTGTACTTGGGAGAAAGACTGAGCCCTGCAACGGCATAGTCCAACTTTCTTCATGTTTGCATCTGACCAAAGCGATAGTATGCAGAGCATAGGGCTGCTGGAGAATGCGCAGCCAGTGTCTATCACTTGTATCCTTCACGGCGTCAAACGTCCAACATGGTGTCTTTTCAGCTATGCATCGAATCAAGCAGCATACGGTGGGTGTAAGCTTCAGATCGATGCAGCATGATCAGTATCTGCTGCAGTTGTGCAAACCGCTGAGCTAAGGGCATGCTGTCAACAGCACATACAGGGTGAAAAGAAGGGAGTAATACACAGGAGTAATGATGAACGGCAATCATTTTATAACCTCACCCTACCACTTACAACTATTCCAAGCGGGGCGTTCATCCAATTCGCTGTTGCGGTGGTTGTGCAGTTCATACACGCCACGTTGCATTCACTTTGGACTGATGTGACGTGCCTTCTGTTGCCACCGCTGAGGCCAGCCAGTACCTCATCAAGCGCGCAGTCTGCCTGTGCCAAATGATTGGCATCAATCAGCTGCTGCTCGCAGCGCAGTGTGTCTGCCAGCGCATTTGCCAATGCCTCAGCGTCACCAAGCTTGACGCCAGCAGCAAGATATCCGCCCACTGGATCCAGAGTTGCCTGAGCACATGCATGCGCCGGTCAGCACCACTGAAGCTCCCCTGTGCTGAGAGCAACAAATTCACTGTGTTGCTGCTGAAAAGCCAAATGTATGGCCATTGTGACCAACTCGCGCGATGGTGAGCAGCAGCGGAACAGCCCCCTACAGAAGGAAGGCACAAGAACAATGGCCGACAGCTCACCTGAGCATAATCAAGCACTGCATCATCGCATCCAGGA
Source organism: Ulva prolifera (assembly GCA_023078555.1). Classification (NCBI taxonomy): domain Eukaryota; kingdom Viridiplantae; phylum Chlorophyta; class Ulvophyceae; order Ulvales; family Ulvaceae; genus Ulva; species Ulva prolifera. Next base: position 5,753,275 of record CM041200.1, on the reverse strand, counting down.
AGCAAGTGCTTTGCGACAGTCTCGAGGGGCACAAAATCAGCAGAGGTGGACGCAAGTCCTATGGCATGTAAGATGAACTTGCACAATTGCGCGGGATCTGTGACATCTCCAAGGTTGTCCTGAGCAGATATGGTTCGCAGTGCATGTCGGATGCCAGTGGGACAATCTCTCTGCTGCACCCCGCAATGTCCATTTGGCATGGACACGAGCTCACCAACAGGATGTGGCCAGCCGGACGGACCCTGCAGTAGCACGCTGCAGACCAATCTTGATTATAGCCAGCATGTAGCACTGTCTGCAGATGGCACATCTGCACAGCGCGCACCACTTTGTTGAGACATCAAGTAAGTACATAGTCTCTCTTGTTGGACTGCTGCATAACTCGTGCAGCAGCCAGGTGGTTGCGTCAGCAGTGGAAGGTTTGGACAGCCATATGGCGGGATTAACCTACAGGCCAGAAACGCTACATCTATTGTGTGCGCTGGATTGACGGCTGCAGCAGGAGCACAGCTTCCACACCATGACATCATCAAGCAGCCAACGGAACAGTCCATCAATGGCTTGAGCTTCCATCGAAGAGGAACCGACTGTGGGATCTGGGTCTGCACATGAAAGCTGTGCCTGCGCTGCTCTGTGATAATCGAGGTCAGCAGAAGCAGGGAATCTGTGATCAAGCACCACGGCGCCATGCAAGGGAACGGTTTGCACCTGTGTGCTGAGACACGTCATGAGCCTGACGTCCCTCCGATTCGAGCAACGGAGCTGTGGACGACTGAGGCACTTCTGCCCGACATTCAGTGCCAGACAGGCTTAGATCCACAACAACGTGATCATCTTGAGCAATGAATGTGACTTCCACGTGCTCCATTGCACTGTAGTCCCACCAGCTAAGATCTTACGCGCTGTCAAAGTATTAGGCAAACGTGAGGTCGCCTTCACGCTTGGTGCAGCTGCTTGGCAGCGGAACAGCTCCACTACACACAGTCCGGTCACTACGACACTGCCGCGGGTGGACTCACAAATTTCCGTATCCTTCCATCCGCGCTTTCAAACTGTTGACGCGACCTCGATCGACTTTCAAAAGTTGGGCCCATGCACGCACATACGACAGCTGAGCTCGGCAGATTGGTCTGCACGCGTGCAGTGGTGATGAGGCGCGGCTCTGCGCGTGTCGGTGGACATTTAAGGCATGCATGTCTGCACTTTCGTGCGTCAGATTGGACCCATGGACCTTGGCTATAGTATTCGCACGCCGCTGGCGTTCGGCAGCCAGCCATGCATGTGTACGTAGAGTCTGTCATTAATGACAGACTCTACATGCACGTGAGCTGTCTACAACGTTGTAGACAGCTCACATGATGTGCTGAGCACCACAGTGTACGAGATCCACATCTAACATCCACTTGGCTATGATCACTTCTATCGTATTTCCGTCCCTGGCTATTGATGCAATGTGGCTAGAGTGGCACGCAGTGCTCTACAGACCGATCGGTTTCCCGACAAAAATTGAAAAAAAGGCGAAAAAACCGATGGCCAGCGAAGCGAGCCATCGGTTTTCCCGTCAAGCCACGGGGGGGCTGGCGGGCGAAGCCCGCCGGCCGCCACCGAGGCATGGCGGGAACCCCGACAGAATTCCGACAGCTCGGCGGGCCTGGTCAAGACTCGGGAGTCCCGACAGCTTGTCGGGCCTGGTCCGGCCAGAAGAACACTAAACGGAATGAACTATTGCTGACATCGGTGTTACCTGTTGCTTGAGTGTTGCGAGAATGACCTTGCATAACTTCGGGTTTACCGGCCGAGTGCCCAAGCGCACAGCTGATCATGATAATCATGATAATGCTTCATCATCAGCTGACAAAGACAGGAACGAAGCCAGTTGTTCGAAAAGAGTAGCTGCGGATGGCTCTGTCGTTCGGTAAAGGTTGTCTGATACCAAAGTGCACGCACGCCAGCTTGAGTTTCCATGGGTGGAATACGAAGTACGATCACAAATTAGTGAACGGGAGAAGACAAAAACGAAGGCGTGGTCAACAATTCTCACCAGTGGCACTGTACGATATGTGACTCTTGTAAGAACAGCGACTTTACGAAGTACAAGTTCAAAGATGCGCACAAAGATGCGCACAGAGCTGTGCCGCACCCATTCTTTAATTGATTAGACTTCGTGCAATAATCAGTTGGCAAATGCTGTAATGCAAATGACCCCGTAATTTGGTTTGAACATCCCCGACAGATTGCCACAGCGTTGGCGGGAAATCCCGACATCTACCGACCATCTTGGAGGGGGCAGCCCGACCAAAACAAGGGTTTGGCATCGGTTTTCCCGCCAAGAAAAAACCCAACTGTAGAGCACTGGTGGCACGACGATGTGAATTCACATGCACCTGTGGACACGCCAACGCTCTCCAGGGTTCCGGACGTTCCATTGCACGGCTGACTGCAGCCCGCACCATGCCACAAAAACGCACTGAGTCGATTGGCGCAATTTGTGAAGGCAGCTGTTGTACGCTCGTGTAGTATCTGACATCTTTGTTGTTAATCACCCGCGAGAAATGAGCTGAATCAAAGACAGTTTGAAGTGGAACGGTTGAAATTTGAACGCTTCAAGTGTTGCCGTCAAGTGCATTTGAAATTGCCTGGCCTAAAGTTGCGCTTGCTTTGTTTTCTTTCATTTTCAAGTGCACAAAGTTGCATCTCTCGCCAGCACTGAATAATGCTTTCTGCCGGCCAAAAAGTACGATACCGATGATAATGAGCACCATCAGGTCATATCCGTCGTCGATCGCACTACAACATGAACTTGTGTGTTGTAGCTCACTTTGGATCGCGGCTGTGTGCAAGTCTCGGCTCGTAAACGGTGCGTTTGTCTGGAGCACAGCCTGCCGTCGCGCGTCCACATGAATGCTTTGCGACCTGGAAAACGTCTGGCGGATCATATCATGGGACATATTTATTAATACACTCAGTGTATGACGCGTAGCTGTCCATTGCACTGGGGGTGCTTGAACGTGGCACTTTGGTGCACAGGTTAGACAGCTGTGGCAGGCGTGTGATCATGCAGGTTGGTCCTTAAGCATATTGTTCTGTCTGCTCCACGGTCTGGAGTACTTTGTCGCGCAGCCTCCGAGGATGCTGCAGCCCCTGAAACGTCAGCTGAGGCTCCGGCCACAGACCAACCAGCCAAGGTCCCCCTTTCAGAAATTCTGCCAGGGCAGGAGTATCAGGGCACCGTGGTACGCACAGCATCAGCTTCTCATCGACGATTCGTTTTTGTTTTCCGCTGGGACTGCCGGCACTTTTGGGCTATCTTGTGCATTGTTTGCCTGACAGGCTCACCGTTGCAGTTGGTGTAGCAAAGGATGCAGAATCCGTAAGCCACAGACCGTCGCTGTCGTGCTTCCACGCGTTGCAGCCGTATGTTCTTGTATGTCTTGCATCCAACCATAGGGAGGTATCCTCGAAGCAGTGCAACGCTCACACATATATTTGACGATCGCCAACCGCGCAATCAGTGCTGGCAATGCCTGACATTATAGCTTTCAATCCGGCTCCGTCACCACGAAGACTGCAGTCATATTTCCTGTGCTGTGTATCCGAAGCGGTGCCAACCCTGAAGGCCATGCCTGCGTGCAGAAAGCTGTTGCAGCGTATGGCTGCTTTGTAGACATCGGATCATCCACAGATGGTCTTGTGCACATATCACAGCTCTCAAGCGGCTTCGTCAAGGACATCAACTCGTTTGTCAAGGTCGGCCAGACAGTTCAGGTCAAAGTCCTGGGTGTAGAGGGTGAAAACAAGATCGCCCTGAGCATGAAGACTGGCGCAGACGAAGGTGCCGCCCCCCGCTTCACACTGGCCTCCTGAATAGCAGCATCCCCTGAAGTAAATGGACACATCGTCGCCCTAAAACATTGCTCAATCACGATGCACCAGGCAGCGTCTGTACCACAACGCGCCAGTTGCGCCTGCTGCTCTCTCAGTGTCGACTGCGGCGCAGGCTTGGCTCAGGCAGCGTCAACAGGGCGTATGCACCAGGCCATAGCAGGTTGCGCACCGCGCCTGCGTGTGGGGCTAGCCTGCACAGTTGCGCATTCATCATTTGTGGGATGTATTACATCCGTACGAGTCACGTTTCCCGAGGACAACCCTCATCATGCACCGCATACCCACAATGCGCTAGCTTCCACCAGAGGCTTGCAAAGAAATAGCTATAGGGCCCCACATCCGTCCAATCCACAGAGTCTGCAGGCGCCGGTGAGGCGGGGGGTGAGGGCAGGCGGGCGCCTCGCATGGGCAAGAAGGTGGTTGACCACGGCCTGAGCGTGGGCGACAAGGTCAAGGGCGAGGTGATGCGCATTGCGGGCTTTGGCGCGTTCCTGAAGCTGCCGGACGGCTTCGAGGTGCTGCTGCCAACTGCCGAGATGTCGGCTGCGGAGGACCTCGACCCCAACCCGCACACCCTCGTCACCGTCGGCAACGTCATGGACGTCACCGTGCTCAAGGTCGACGGCTCCAAGGTCGGCGTGACCGCCATCAGCGACGAGGACCGCGCCTCCATGGCCGAGACCTCCAAGGGGGCCTCTTCCGAGGGCGCCTCTTCCGCCATCGGCGGCTCCCTGATGAGTGACCTTGCAGGCCTGGGCCTGGAGGATATGTTTGCAAAATAGGGTGCACACTCGCTGGCCTTGAGCGATGCACTGGCCCTACAGGCGCAACAGCCTCAACACAACACAGCTGCCGTGGGGGTGTGAAAGCGCCGTGTAAGAATGGCATAAACCGCCGTTGCTGCTGCTGGAGATTTTCTGTCCATGGAGAAAGCATGTGAAACGTCACAGCTGATGATCATCTGGTATTGAGTGGGTCATGTGAGACTGTTGCCATTCGTTCCACTGTGTCAGTGTGTTCCCACAGCGGCCGTAGATGTGCATGAGATACGGTAGTGCTGCCTGCTATCGTGACCACGCTCGTCACATGTGACCGTGCAGCACAGTGCATCGCTCCTGACTTCATGACACTCCCCTCAGGGCCGCCCAGGCCCCGCGCGTGGTGGGAGGGGGGCTGCTGGCATGGTGCCGCAGCGTGCATTGGGTGCGGGTGTGGGTGACAAGGCCAAATGCGACCAGGCAGGCACCCTGAAAGCAGCGAGCAGCTCAAAAACAGGCCCACCAACCCAGCACACCGCACCCAAGCCGCCGGCAGCCCTCACGGAAGGAGCACCCGTTCAACCCCGGCACCGCGCCAAGCAACCCGTGGCCCAAGCAGAACCAAGCGCATCCGCAGTGACGCACAAAAACATCAACACGCCCATGGGGTGTGGGGTGTGGGTGTTTGTAGAGGTGTGCCTTGGAAGGTGAAGCTGTGGATGTGTGGAGGTGATGCAGTACGCGGATTTTGTTGACGCGTAGCAGTGTATGGGTATCTTTCTCTGTGGAGCGACGGCGGTGGCTTGTGTGTGCAGGGTTCCTATGTTTGTTGTGCTCCCGGTTCCTGCGGTGCTGCCTGCGTCTCCGACTCAGTCCTTGTAACACGCCCTCAGGACCTTTCTGTGTGCGGTGGACGACGTTCACCAGTCGCGCCATGCACCAGGCTCACGCACATATTCATGAAAGTCATATTTGTTTGCGAGGCAGATTAGACCTGAAGACGGCAAAGTGAGGGTCGAACGCTAGCCCAGGAACCTAGGTTCCGACAGAGTCATAAGCTCCGACAGTGAATGGGCGAACGGCAAGCGATTTGCCGTGAGCAACATGATCTGGATTGCTGATTGTCGGCTATGTTATGTTTCCGGTGCGCCCTTATCACAACGCAGCCCATCGAGCGGCTCTTCCGGCCGGTCCGGGTTCCAGGTGGCCACCAGTGGTACTGAGCGGTGGGCCACAGGGTGAGCATGTGACGCATTTGCGGCAAGCGACCGATCCACAGGCATTCACAACGGTGAACCAGTGTGACGATGTATAGCGCACGCCTGTGCACCTACACTACGATTCCATCACCTTCAATCTTCCTCTCAACACGCAACCAGGAGCACGCAAAGACCAATTCGTTGTAGCTATGTTCACCGCCGGCGCTAAGGTGTGTCATCCGTCTATTCGCCTCAGCGTTAAACCAGGACAGACCTATCCAAACGCTAATCTGACTCGAATACACTGCAGGTCAATCGGGTTGGCCCCAAGTGCAAGGTCCCGGGGAAATGGTGCGGGATGCCTTGCCACTGGTACCGGTTGATGCGTCCACCTGTGCTCATGCAAGCGCCCTAAGTCTGCTGCCATCGCATCAACTATAATATCTTCTGCATGCACTGGCCACTTGCGTGAGTGGTGCAATGTTGTCTCGCGAGCTTGCAGATGCCTGATGCGTGTGGCCCTGCCCGCTCTCCCATGTCCATGGCTTGCGTCCAGCCCCGAGGATCCTTCCACGCAAAAAACTACCCCCTGTATATCTTCATGTTCTCCGTGTCTTACTTTGTGAAAGTTTTTGCAGGATCATTCGTCCTGATGTCCCGGCCGGGCCTTCGTCCGCAAGGACTGTGTGCCGCCGCGTTGCGGCTGAAGACACGTCCAACTCTGCCGATGAAGCTACAAAGGCTCCCGAGGTGGGGAAGATCGACGTCTCTGACGTTGTGACCGGACAGGCGTACAGCGGAGTCGTGGTACGTTCGCAACAGGCAATACTGCAACATCCTCTTCCCAACATGGGCCGCCTGGACGACTTAGCGTCTACGCTTATCAGCGATATGAGTGTAATAAACTGCATCAGCCGCATGCAGAAAGCCGTTGCTGCGTATGGATGCTTTGTGGACATCGGGGCGACCACTGATGGCCTGGTGCACATCTCCCAACTGTCCAACGAGTACGTCAAGGACGTTAACTCCTTTGTGACGGTGGGACAGCAGGTTACAGTGAAGGTTCTTGGTGTCGAGGGCGCAAACAAGATCGCCCTTACCATGAAGGACGACTCTGCTCCCGCAAGTATGGCCACCATTCCACTGTTTCCAGGATTGTGTACAATATCACTGTGCCGGGCGCTGGCAAATCCCTAGATCTACGTAACATCATGAATCATTTATGCAATGCAGATTACTGAGAGATTCACTTGCGTGGCCATTTGGGCTGTACTTGCGCTGCATGTTATGTTGTTCAAATGCCGCCATGGAGGTGATTACACCCAGCAGCGGCTTGCTTCAATAACAATCGCCATAGGTGATCCACGGGGTAATGCTCATGACCATCAGGAATCATAGGTTGCTTCCGCTACCATGCTGCCATGGGCCTTGCTCCGACATGTAAGGTGCTTTACAGGTCGCTCCGACCGCAAGCAGAAGCGCGCCCCCCGTCAGAAAGTCGTGAAGGAGCACGGCCTGAACGTGGGAGACAAGGTCAAGGGCGAGGTGATGCGCATTGCGGGCTTTGGCGCGTTCCTGAAGCTGCCGGACGGCTTCGAGGTGCTGCTACCGACTGCCGAGATGTCGGCCGCGGAGGACCTCGACCCCAACCCGCACACCCTCGTCACCGTTGGCAACGTTATGGATGTCACCGTCCTCAAGGTTGATGGCTCCAAGGTCGGCGTGACCGCCATCAGCGACGAGGACCGCGCCTCCATGGCCGAGGCCTCCAAGGGGGCCTCCTCGGATGGCGCCTCCTCTGCCGTCGGCGGCTCGCTTCTGAGTGACCTCACCGCCCTTGGCCTTGGTGACATGTTTGCAGCTGAGCCTACGCCAGTTACGTCGCCTGCCCCGGAAGAGCCCGCAGAGGAGCCCCCTGTAGCGACAGAGCCGGTGGCGGAGGCTGCCGCCCCTGCAGCTGAGCCAGAGGCCACCCCTGAGCCCGAGGCCGCGCCAGAGCCAGAGGCCGTAGCCGAGCCGGAGCCAGAGGCCGTAGCTGACCCGGAGCCAGAGGCCGTAGCTGAGCCAGAGCCAGAGGCTCCAGAGCCAGAGGCCACAGCTGCTCCAGAGCCAGCTGCTGAGCCGGCAGCCGAGCCAGTGGCGGAGGCCGCACCGGCTGCGGTGTCTGCCGGGCAGGTCCGCGAGCTGCGCGCGATGTCCGGGGCGGGCATGATGGACTGCAAGAAGGCGCTGCAGCAGTGCAACGGCGACGTGCAGGCGGCGCAGGAGTTCCTGCGCAAGAAGGGCCTCGCGTCGGCCGACAAGAAGGCGGGCCGCGTCGCCGCAGAGGGCGTCACGACATCGTACATCCATGCAGGCTCCCGCCTCGGCGTGCTTGTGGAGGTGAACTGCGAGACGGACTTTGTCGCGCGCGGTGAGATCTTCAAGGATTTTGCAGCGGACATCGCGATGCAGGTGGCTGCGTGCCCGGACGTAAAGGTGGTCAGCGTTGATGATGTGTCTGCCGAGGACATGGAGAAGGAGCGGGAGATTGAGATGCAGAAGGAGGATCTCATGTCCAAGCCGGAGAATGTACGGGCTGTGTCTTGTCTTTCTTGCTGCCTGTGTCTGCCTACGCTGGCTTACAGGGCTACGTGTGTGCCATGGCCGCACTGAACAGGTCCCTTTCCAGGTTGTTCTGAGCAGGGGCGCTGTGTGGTGCCATGCATGAGTTTTGGGGGCTGGAGGTTCATAGGACGGGGGTGTGATGCGATGGACATGCAGAGGCAGTGCGTGTGTTGGCTGCCGTTCTGGCGTTGCCTCGGCGAGCAGCAGCCAGCTGGGCTTCAGGGGCGGAACCTGCATGCCTTCAGCATCAGGCTCGTGCAACTGCTGTTGCAAAGTGCGGTGGCGACATGCAGATTCGCGCGAAGATTGTGGACGGCCGCATTGCAAAGATCAAGGCACAGCAGGCGCTGCTGGAGCAGACATTCATCCGTGCGGAGGATGGTTCCAGTGTAGCAGACGCTGTCAAGGAGAAGATCGCGGAGCTTGGTGAGAACATCACCGTGCGACGCTTTGTTCGGTACGAGCTGGGTGAGGGCATTGCGAAGAAGGAGGAGGACTTTGCTGCAGAGGTAGCAGCGCAGACTGAGAAGAAGGACTCTGAGCCTGCACCAGCACCTGTTGCAGAGAAGAAGGTTTGCCCACTTACACTATCACAGGCATTGGATGATTTGCGCATGACCAGCTTCGAGGTCGTTTGAAGTTGCCACCTGTGACGAGGGGGTTTTGCTTTGTGCAATTGGAGCTGCAATACACAGAGCGGCCGTGAGTTGTGAGATGTGCGATGGACTGGCATTGTGAAGGGTCATATTGAGTGCAGATTGACACTTGTAGGAGGAGCCTGCTGAAGAGAAGCCAGTCGTCAAGGTTGACCCCAAGCTTGTGAAAGAGCTGCGCACTATGTCTGGGGCGGGCATGATGGACTGCAAGGGTGCCCTTGCAGAAAACAACAACGATCTCGAGGCAGCAAGCGTGTGTCTCTGCTTTGTGCAGCTGTACCACAAGTGCAGTCCATCTTGTATGGCTGCGCCGCTGTTGCTGTATAGAGTGCAGGTTGAAGACCACTTCAAGGGTCGTCAGCCAGCGATGTGAGAGATCATGATGTATTTGAGGGACCACCTGATAGATTGATATGGTGCAGGCGTGGCTCAAGAAGAAGGGTCTGGCCTCAGCTGATAAGAAAGCTGGCCGCGTCGCAGCAGAAGGGCTGATTGCATCGTATATCCATGCTGGGTCATCCCTGGGGGTGCTGATCGAGGTCAACAGCGAAACTGACTTTGTGGCAAAGGGTGATGTAATGCAGGAGCTCGCAGCTGATATGGCGATGCAGGTAAGGGTCCCCGCATGTCTGCATCGTCGTCTCGTGGTGGGCCCTGTAGGGCACATGCAACGAAGCTGTAAGCATGGCTTGATGCGCCTAGGCCATGTGCATGATGTCCTGATATGCTGCAAGGGAGCACTATGTGTCTCCGGGCCTGGAGCTGTCCCATTTTCCAGCAGATTACCCTTGACACCACAACACACGTTTTGTGCGTGTCCAGGTTGCGGCAAATCCGGAGGTGCAGTATGTGTCTGTGGACGACATCCCCCAGGCCGTCAAGGACTCTGAGTACAAGATTGAATCCGGCAAGGATGACCTGCAAGGCAAGCCTGAGGCCCAAATCCCCCGGATTGTAGAGGGGCGTGTGAACAAAACTCTGACCAAGATGTGCCTGTTGGACCAAGAGTACATCAAGGACACCAACAAGAAGGTTGATGTGGTGATCAAGGAGGCAATTGCTGCAACTGGCGAAAACATGAAGGTCAGGAGATTTACACGATTTGTGCTGGGTGAGGGAATCGAGAAGAAGTCGGATGACTTTGCGGCAGAGGTTGCAGCGCAAACAGGCCAGTGATGAACTGCGCAACAAATTGAGTGTCTGTGGTCTAGCGGCTATCGCTGCTTGAGTACATGTTGTAATGGAGTTTTGTGTACATTGTGTACAGGGATTTGTCTCACGTACTCAGAACCAAGTGGAAGTGAACTTGGTGTACGTATGTGAGTCAACTCTATCTCACTACTTCTGCTACCTACTTCGGAGTAAGGATGTCAACGCGGTTGCTTGTTCGTTGATGTCAGGGTCTGCGTTCTTCATTTCTTCGTCCCACATATCAAACCTAGCTTGAAACTTGTTGAACACATCTCTAGCCTTGGCACCATTACCAGCATTGAAAAGCGTGATTGCTGCAAAACGCCCCACCAGATTGTCCGTCTGTGTTGTTGCTTTTGCGGTCAATGAGGAGATGGCATACCATAGTTCAGGTAGAAAATTGGGTCAGCATCATCTTTGCCAATGGCTCGTTCATACGCATGGAGTGCGTTGTCCAGGTCTCCAAGCCTGGCCAGTGTCACTCCCAAGTACATGTATGTATGTGCAAACGTAGGTCGCAGATTGATTGCTGCAGAGAAGTAGTTGAATGCAGCTGCATACTGTGCGGTGTTCAGATGCACGAGGCCGAGGTTGTAACAGACTATCCATTCAAATGGCCCCAGGTATTGCGCACGCTTGAGGCACGCAATTGCTGCTATGTAGCGTTGCTTCCCAAGAAAGCACAAACCAACGTTGTTCCATACCTGCAGTGAAACACTGCAGGTGTGAATTTCCCCTGTCCAAAGTCCATGCAACAGATTCAGTAGATAATGCAGCTGGCTTCCATAACCTGGGAAGCAATCAAGTCGTGTCGACCCGCTCTGCAATGATTTTGACGACATGAAGCACACCTGTGGAATGTTTGGCTGCACTGCAGCAGCCACACGATACTGCAGTAAGGCACCGTCTAGGTCCAATCCATCCTGCAGAACACTGCCAAGGGCAAGCGTTGCTTTTGAATGCTGTGGATTGACAGCATTTGCTTTCTGTAGTGTGGAGAGGGCAGCTTCATTGTCACCTGCAGGCATACAATACTCCACTGCAGCCCTTGTCCAGATGCTCCAGCATAGAGATGCAGATCTGGATCTGTTTGCTTGACCCGACAGAAGCCAACAACTGTTCAGCCAAGCAGGCAACCAGCATAACTGTTCACCATTTCCACAACTGCAGTGGAAGTCTGGGTCACCTTGTCGTAAATGCAACAGCCCAATCTGGCATAGAACATCTGCATTGTCAGGTGTCAGCTGCAGGGATTCCATGTATACCGCCAGTGCTTCTTCCGGCCGCTCTTGCATGACAAGAACCTTTCCAAGCTGCTCAAAGGTCTTTTCGTATGGTTCCAATTCCATCGCTTGTCGAAATGCAGCTTCGGCTCTGCGTCACACATGATGCATTCATACCACTTACTGCGACTACGTGCTGTCTCACTCCAAAAATTGCTGGGACTGGAAGCTCTACAGTCTGAGCAAAGCTTTGGAGTGTGACCATTATTGTTAAAGTTGATCTGGAGCACACTGTGGCAGCTGAGACAAATACAGGTGACATAAGCCCTGTTCGTGGTAGATTTCCCAGTCGCTTGGATACACATGCAGAGCTTCATCGAAGACGTCTAGTGCGACTTGGTGCTGCCCCAGCAGGTACAGTGAATGTCCCACTTGCTTCAGGTTGTCAGGATTTTGTGGGTCGAGACGGATCGCTTCCTCAAGAACACGCAACGACTCTTTAATTTGACCTTGCTGCCGGAGAATGATGGCTTTAACAAAAATCGGGTAGTGCAAAAATCCACTTTGGCCAGACGTCACGGTTTCTTGGATCAAGTCCAAGCACTTGGCATAATCCTGCACGCTAACAGCCGTCTACCCAGACAGAATATATTTATGCATATAGGAATAGTCGACGAATGGCGAGGCACACCCTCCTGGCAAACAGCAGATGGATTCGATGATTTTGCCGCGGTTGTGTCACTGTTAATGCTTCCAGCGCATACATCAGGCAATTGCTTCCACGGATCAAGGCGCCAAGTTCATCGTTTGTCCGACGTCATCATTCATTCAGCTGTCGAGTTTATTCGCGGCAGATAACTCGAACCACAAACTGAAGTTTGACAGGTGCCTCTGCCTCGCCGAAAGACAGTGGAACCGTGCGAGACGCAAGAGCATCTGTATACGGTCCTCCTCGAACAAGTAAGCAACCATGGGGCATTCCATAGCCACAGGAGATACCATAGGCCACACCACGCCAGGCACTGACTGTTTCGTTGAGCAACATGCCTAGAGTAGACCCATGCATTGTAGCGTGACAGATTCTGTGTTGAACAAGAGGCTATACATTTACTTAAAAACATAATGTCCCTGAAGCTCTATAGAGCGTACTGGCTCTGTGAAAGAACTTGACATGACAGCAAAGTGAAACTGGCATATTTCTCCATTACTTGATAGCCATGGCATCAACCGATGCCGACTCCCATCTGGCTATGGATTATGACTGCGAGCCATGTGTCAAACGCTTCACCCGCAAAATCCACTGGCTATATACATCGATACTGAAAAGACTCTCTAAACTAGACCCGGAACAGATTTGAATACCTCATGAACTGCATCGCAATCCTACCTACTCACGCATGCCTCTCTTCTACATAGGTATGCAGGAACTTGTACAGGGTTCCAGCCGCTTCGTTTGATAGTCTAGGTGGTTGGTACTTGGTCATCATCGTCAGCATGTTGGTCATGACACTAAGCGCTACTTCAGCTTCCCGGATGTCTTGGGGCACAGCAAATTGCAGGAGATCCGGATTCCACTTGTGGAATTCGGCGCAGACATATAAGAACAGCCGACAGGCATTGAAAGCCAGGGCTGCTCTGCCCTCCCGACGCTCAGCTGAGCGCATCATAAAAGATACACATCCAAACAATCCCATCGGCCATGGCCTCCCAGAATTGTAGCAAAAGATGTCCTGCATTGATGTAACAAGTGACAGGAGCAGAACCAAGATCATGTTTACGAGTCACTGATGCCAGGTATGCAAATTTGAATGCGCAGAATGTGGCAGAGGTGGCAGAGGTGGCAGAGCAGATGGAATCTGGTATATTTCGAGAGCAGGAAGCACGAAAAGCTGCTGCGCACCCGGATGCGCTGACTCTGCATGTCATCTGCATGTGTTACTACCAGCACTCTCACCAACAAAGTGGCCCGATCAAGATAGTCTGAATCATCTTCGCTACTGCACACATCTTGGAACGCAGCCAAGATTGGAATCAAAATTTGTTCATGCACATCTGGCCTGGCACGAAGCATTGCAAGGAACGGGCTCATGAACAATTCAATATACTTCTCCTGCACATAAATGGAAATCTTGTGGTGTAGGCGCCGCTGCCCAGCAGAATTCCATCGCAGCTGGTCCCTGAGGAGCAGCAGACAAACCCTGAATGGCTGAAAAATAGCACTGGTTCGCATCAGTGTAGAAGGATGGTGTGCACAGTGAACGCTTCTGCTAGCATGAGCGGATCAAACTCCGGAGGCTCAGCACAAGGATGAAGAAGCGGCGCACGGAGTTCTTGCTCGGTGCATTCACGATGATGTCTGCAGTTTTCAGCAGCATGTCGTATTTTTGCATCACTTCAGCAAGTGTTGAAATTGGCTTGGCACGTTGATCAGCAAACCGTGCGGCTAGGAATGCATCCTCTGCCTCCACCTCACAGCCAGGAACAAGAGCAGGCCGAAGCATGATGCGCTCATACCTCCCCGGCGGTTCCGGAGATGCGTTGAAAAGTAGGAAGTGCATAACCTTCCACAGTGCATGCGCAGGCCTAAACAATTGCGGCGATTCGCTGCTGCGCTCGTTCACGACAATGGGCAGTGCCATCGTGATGACCGATATAGGATCAATTGTGATCTGGTCTGTGATCATCCGCAGAGGCGCATGTGTCAACAACTCTGCTGTCATCAAAATCAAGCTCTCAGCAGCGGCATATGTCTTGGCTGACAAGTAACGCTTCAGAATATGCCACAATGTATCGATAAAACCATGTACCTGCAACAAGAAGCTGATCATCATGGCCTCGAAGAGAGGGGAACTTACGCTTGATCATGCGCCGCACGAGCGCATTCGAAACCCCACAACTGCTACAACTAGTGACCAAGAGCATCTTGGTGGAACAAACCTTCAAGAGCAGATCAGAAGCGTCAGGCTGCTCCACATCAAGATTTCCCTTCGACAATTGATCTGAGCACGCGGCAAGCACACGCTGTGCAGATGTCGTGTAGCTCAGTCGCACTGACCGGTCTGTGTGCACGGCAGAGTTATCGGTACACAGCAAAGGGGACCCTGGCATTTGCCAGAGCAGGCCTAGAAGCACAATTTTGACACTTGCCTCCAGCACAGAACTCCGCTGTAGTCCATGCTCGATGCTCTCAGCAAAGAAGTGCATAATGCTGTCATCTATGTCTGGGACAAAGTTCAGCACAGAAACGCAGTACTTCAACGCAAGGTGCGTTGCAAGGTCCTCGTTATTTGGGGCTTCCTGGATCAGCGCAGCTGCTGCCGGCAGAGCCAGCGGCTGTGCCGTGTCTTGAATTGGCGCAGCACTATCTAGCACTGCTGATGTACGGGGCACAGCGATGGCCAGGCGTTTGGAGCTGGTGTCACGGGTGTCACAAGACATGGTCTTGACACCCGAGATTGATCCTGAGGCCATGGAATGCCGAATATCATGGCAATCGCTTGAGCTGTTGATTTGTAGACAGTCAGTCACGACAGTCTTCATGAAGCAGAGGTGGGACGGTGAAGTCCAATTCGCAGCATGAGACATCAACAAGTTGTGGTCCATGACCTCAGCAAATAGACGCTGTGGCAGCCCCAATGCCAGTGGATCTTCAAGGAGACTGTTGGCTCCGCTGGCACGGAGCATGCGCTGCGGAGGAAGGAACACTTCATTCCCACAGATGCCGACCCCATTCTTTGCAGCCCCCCGCACGAGCTGTTGCAGCTCCTCCTTCACAACTACTGGCTCCAGGCTGTCTTGCCGTTCATAAACAAGCATGTATGCCGAGTTCGGGCGCATGCGGCCATCTGGACCCTGGCCGCCAAAGCAGCACTCCTCCATCTTTGAAGGATCCCACAGTGTCACAGAAGTGTCGTCCATACACAGCCAGCGCCCATCTGCTCCTCGCTCTTTCACAAAGGAATAGTAGTGCCCCGCAAACGCAGAGCCGATGTGCACCACCACGCCCTTCAGCTCGTATTCAAAAAAGCCTTCTGGCATTGCAGACGCCTGCGATGCACAGCTGGCAGCTACTGAATCAGCCCCGGCTGCAGCACTGGCTTCTGCTGCCTCAGCTTCTAGCAGTGCAGCCTCGGAGAACTTGCGAAGGTTGAGCTTGTTTGGAAACTCAAAGCGCTCCTGTATCTTGACGCGCATGCCATTCTTGAAGTCAAACTCAAACCGCTTCAGCTGCACCACAAACGTGTGGGGCAGCTTGGCCAGCAGGGTGCGCTTGATTGCTGGGACCTTCGCATTGACTTTGTCACAATGGTAGGCGTTGTCACCTTCCATGAGCTCTTCTTGGAAGTATGCATGCAATGCCCGCTCCAGATGGTGCATGTTCTGCACAATAGGATACTTGCAGCATTCTCGAGGTTTCATGGGACACGGTCACAGCAACACCTGATGCCACAGAGCCGGCAAACAGGCCGCACAGCTACCCACGCACGTTGTCTCAAAGCTTTGAGGACGGTATGACCATTGAATATCGAACAAATTATTGCCCGGATCGCATGTATGCAATAGCAGCAGCAGGAACAATGACGTTTGAAATTGACACACCTGCACATCCACACTGATGTGTGTGAAAGGCTCGGTGCGGCGACTTTCGTAATCTACAGTCCTGCACCTGATACGCAGCACGGACGTGCCCCCCATTGCCGCAAACATGGGCTTTGTTTCACACGTCTCAATTTCGTTGCCATCAATGATGTTGTGCAACTGGTACAAGTGCTCATGTGCATCCTGGTGTTCCTGCATGACAAGGCCATATGTTGCAATATCTTGTTCATAGACTTTCCCAGACAGATGTAGGTGCTTCTCAGCGAGGTGCTGCTGCGAATGACAACGCCAGGAGTTGCAAGGCACACCATGACATTGACGGGCTGTCCCTCCAAGTCTTTCAAAGACGCCCAGACCCCTGAAGGTGTGAATGCCCTCGCCGTTGAGAGAGCGAGGTGTGCAAACGTCCGCTGAATCTGGAAGAGTGTGTCCTCATCTTCGTCCTCCATCCCCGGAACTTGGAGCGCCAGCACCAGAGCCCTGACTGTTGGCTGCATGAAGAGCTGCTGCAGGACTGCATTCATGTAGCATGTTGCACCGGCATTAGTCAGCCCGCACCACTGCCGGCAATCCAGCAGTGTACCCTCTGCTGCAACCCGGTGCTCTGTTGTCTGCTGTCTCAAAATGGAGAAATTGGGCGGACCATCCCCAAGCATGTCCACTAGCCGTTGCAAGCAGTATGACATCATGCTGTCGCTATACATCACCATCGTGTGCAGCAGTGTGTATGCCATTGTGCGGGCCTCTGGAGAAAGAGTTGTAGCTGGCAACACAGTGTCTGCAGACAGGAGGTCGTCTGCAATAGCATCATCATCCACATCATCATCGACCGCGGCTCCATCTGAACATCGTAGGTGATACTTAGCCATTAGACGAGCTTCGGGAAAGAGGAGTGAATCAAGAATCAGTTCAACTGTGCCGTTGTCTCGCATCGGTGCAAGCATCTCCTGTGGGGCATGAGAGGGGTGCTCCACGAAAAATCGCCACAAACTGTGTAAAAAGGTCAGGTGCCCCAGAGTCCTCTCAGTAGCCTGAGGCTGTAATCCCTGCACCACTGCAAACTCGGCCACAAAAAGCTGCTGCAGGCGAGGCACCGACTCGCCATCGTCAGCATCTGCTGCAGTCTGTACAATTGAAGCAAGTGCCTCAAAGTATTGCTGACAGTGCATTTGTGCGCCCTCAGCAATTTCTGCCATCTCCGGTCTCGCCATGATCTGCATTCCCAATGGACATCCTGAGGCAGGGACAGACATAGCAGATGTCATGGCAATGGATCCTAAGGGTACTGGAAACACTGGAAGCAAGCAGGCATCAGGAAGTAGCTTCTTTGACAGATTCAAGTCTGCCAGTGGGATAAAGTTGCAGTCAGATACCTGGCCCACACCGTCAACAAGTGGCACCGACCAGCCGGGGTAGCGCTGCCAGCACAAAGTGACACCAAGTCGCGCATGCCACCGCGGACGGAGTGGTCCAACGAATTGAACAGCAACTCCGTGGCCATGTCTCGGAAGCTCTGCCCGAAGATCACACCCTCGAGCAGATCCTGGCGTATGCCTACCAAGGATTTGATTATCATCATCACTTCGTCAAGCAGCAACCTGTCGGAGAGGGTCGGCCCAGAATTCATACACCATGACCTGTGACCCATGCGGCCACAGACACTTTCAGGCTCGGGCAAGCCCTTGCTCAGACGTGTCGCCAGAACAACCCAGAACTTCAGCAGCTTGCCTAATACATCCGGCTCCAACATGCTCTGCCGTGAAGTCACCTTTGGCAACGTCCCAGCTGCTCGGTCCGAAGAGCTTGAAGACTCCAGCACGGCATCTGCACCTGGCCTGCCCTCGGCCGCAACCGAATCTGACATACCAATCATGCTGGGCACATCAGCGGATTTTTGGTTCCCAATGCTGTCTGCAGCCGCTGCTTCTGATTCATGTGCTGATACCACCTCTTCACCGATGCCCTGCTGACTGCTTTTCAGCTGTCGTGGACCCTCCGCGCCAGTTGTCTGTGATGTTTCAGCAGGGTCAGCGCCAGGGGGAAGCTTGGCATGTGCCAGCACCCACTTCAGAACCTTGGCGACTGTATGATAGTATTGCAGCCAGAAAAACTTGTCCTCACGATCACGGTCAAAATGTGCATCAGCTGCCTCAATCACAGTGAGGATTGTTCTGTTTGGACAACAAGTAAAAGCGGCATCCTGACTGCCTGCATGCCAATGGTTCAATCATTCTGCATGCATCATTGCAGGTGCAAATTTGTTGGTAGCAGCCTGTACCCAAGCCAGAAAGTGTACGTGTCAGAGGCATTGGTAGACATGCACAAACATTTTGAACATTCTGCCCTGACGCCTGACACTACCAAGGTGACCTTCAGGAAGGGTGCACACCGGCTGTGGAAGGTATTGCTGGCTCCATCAACGCATACAAAGCTTCAAGAGTGTAGAGCACAGCTCCAGGCCGTGGTCGCCAGGATGGAAGGGTGCCATTGTGTTTCACCTCACTGCTGTGAGGAGGTAGGTAGAAGAGGGTGTTGATGTCACTATGGCTCGATTGCAGCGTACTGTCCGCCATTGCACATCGGAGCGCCTCCACCAGTGGCTGCCATGTTTGCAAACGGATGAGAAGCTGATATGCATGCTGATGCACTTCGTAGAATTTGGGCGGTATATCCAGTAAACAAGTCAACACTTTGATCAGTGAAGCGTCTGCAGACATCTTCACATCAGGCGAGCTCTCGAGGATTGCCTCCCGGACTTCATCGGAGAGCACATGTAGCGCAGCAGGTGCAGCAAGCACACGCTCGTCCCGGCTGCCAAACCGCGCCTGCTTCACCTGGACTGTCAAAGGGTTTATTCCTCCACTTGCATCCAGCATTGGCTGCATGATCGTTCCCAGTTGCAAGCTGTCATCAGCACGTTCCTGCCCCAGGATGATCAGATGCAGTGTCCCAGGCTTACAGCCCCCAATCTGCTCAAGAAACTTCCTGATATCTCCAATGTACTGCATAAAGAAGTCTGCATCAGATGAGGCGGCATTCACTATGTATAGCCCCAAAATGTGGTCACATACGTGCGCAAGCCAGGTGCGCAATCATTGGCAGCTACATTATGCTCTGGGTGCGACAGTGAATGGCAAAGTGCGCACCATCAGGCTGTGCACTGCAAGCAGAATCTTGCCCTTGTCACGGTCCAAGGCGATGTCCACCTCAGCCTGAGTGCTGTCGATAGATGTGAGGCCAGCTCGAAGCATCCCCGCTGCAGCCATCTCCACTTGTAAGCCTTTTGCGCTGGCGTGGTGAGGCCGTTGGATTGGCATGCTGAATCCATGGCACCAGTCTAAAATGCTGATCAAAAGCAGCAACGTGCGCTGCACGAATCCACAGAGGCTATCCTGCGGCAAGTCATGTGCTGCGGCAAACGTGTCTTTGTGGTTCACGCTGGGATCGTCATCAGCACCCATTAGAGTGGTCGCGTATCCCACAAGCTTTGAAACGACTTCAGACACAAATCTGCAGTACCACCCTATCATGTCACAGGCTGAAACACCTCCAGCCAAAATGAAACATGGTGGAATGTTCAAATCGTTTGATCAGCATTCAACATGGCACCGAGATGATGCTCCAGCATTGTCAAGATTCATTGGAGCACACACTAACATCAGAGATGTGCAACATGTGCTGCATGGCTAGAGGCACCAAACAACGCAGTGACCCTGTAATGTGCAGAAATTCCGCTGCTCTGCAAGAATCGCACGATGTCCACGATGAAGGGCAGCGGCCAAAGTCACAGTAAGACTTAATGTACACTCTGACCAACATGTTTGCTGCCTCTTGAGCAACATGGCCATCAAGTGCATGAGTCAGCACCTGCAGGAAGGACCAGCATGAGACACAACTTCCTGCGGCGGAACAAGATTTTGAGATGTATATCCTACAACGCGCACAAATGGGAACACCACTTGCAGGGACGGACGTGGCGGGCAAATACACATCAACCTGCCAAGAGGTACTGCGGGGCCAAGTCAAGCAGTGCGTACCTGGAAAAGGTACTCCATACCAACCACGTTGCCAGATCCGTTAACCACAAATTGTGTGCGTGGCTGCTCATTTGACGGCAATAAACTTAGACAACTCGGAAGCTCGTTTGTCTCGACAAGAGTACCCAGATGTGAGTTTGCATAGAGCATGATGTGAAAAAGGTGATCCAAACTGCGTGGTGTAATGTGCTGGGGTGGCCGCAGGTGCTCTGGATTATTGATGAGCTCACACACAGCCTCCATAGGCACAGCCTTCGCTCGTACGAGACATGCAAAAAAAGCAAAAGCAAACTCAACATCCTGCTCAAGACTGCTGCTCCCTTCCGGAATGGCACACACAGTGTTCTCCCACAGCCCCTGAAACACAAACTGACAAGAAATCAGCTCCGTTGCGAAAATAGAACCAAGAGATCGCACACAGTCAGACAAATCCTGACATGTACTGGCACCTTGTGGCCAATATCTGCACCACAACTGATAAGGGGCGTTGATCGCACCAGTATGAGATCAGCTGGCATTGCCGACTCAGGGTCGGGGAATCCAGTTTTTAGCACAATGAACTGGATCAACTCCAAGTACCTCCGAAAGGGAATAGAAAAACTTGCTGGAGATAGTGGAGGTGCTGCACCATTGCTGTGTGCAGTGTCTGTGAATGCTTGTATCCAGTCGCCCAGCGATGTCACAACAGCGGTCAGCGCCTCTTGTGGATCCTGCATTGCATCAGCCGTGTATCAGATGCTGAAGCTGCAGAATTGCCAGCTCAAGACAAGGCTGGGTGGAGACGTTTCAGCAGCGGAAGCATTGAAAACGGGTTGCTGACACCTCAGTAAAAAGTTGGTGCAACCACTGAGAGGTCACAGCAAGGACAGGCTGAATTGCAGACAGTGTGCCAAAAATGCATCTTAACGGCATGCGATGGTTCACATGCCAGACTGGTGGAACACCGTGGTGGAATGAATATACACAAGCACAGTGCAGCCATTCGAGAGAAACAGCACCATAAGAGGCTCCTTGAAAGCATTCAGCAAACTGCGAAGAGTGTGCAGCATCTCTGGCAGGTGCTGACGCTGTTTGATGTGGTGCAGGCATCGACTGGCATACAACTTCGAGTACTCAGGCACTTGATCAGGCTCAGGCAGATGCCAGGTTGCATCGGCCTTCATAACCACCCATGCAAAAAGGTTGTCATGCCCCCTGCTGTCCCCTGAAGTAATGACAAGGTGAGAGTGCTCTGCAGATAGCAGCAGACTCCAGCCGATGTCCAGACACTCCAGGACAAGGCCTTCCTTTTGATGCAATTGCGGGTTTTGAGCCATGGCAAGAGTCACCAGGAACACTGAAACAGCGTCCCTGCTAGTCTTGATCGAGGCTGGTGCAATTGCGTTCTTTGCTGCCATTACAATGTCCAAATCTGCCACCGGAATGATATCCTTAAGCAGGCGAGAGATGTTATCTTTCTCGACGTCCATGACTCCGTCCTGGACATCAAGGGAAAGTGAACAAGTGAGTGAAAGATGAAAATGTCCGCTTGCATGTTCCGCCATGATTGTTGTTGAAACCTTACATCGACGCCCTGTCAGCCACTGCAGATTTTGTGTCAGTAGTTCAACTTGAATGTGCCGCAACACACCTGAAGCATGTTGGCGATGAGCTTAGTAATGGTCGTGTCTGCAAGGTAGCCCGACTTGGTCAAGTACAGTAGAAAATCTCGGAGAGCATCTACATATTGACGCTGATGCAAGTTTGCTCCCAGAAGCTGCTGTGCCACTTGTTGGTCACATATCCAGCTCAACAGAGGCTTCAAACATGCCGCAGGCCGCGGGCCATCCTTATGACCTGGGTTGAAAAGCATATTAGCTTGTTGAGCCAGAATGAGCAAGGTCGCAAAGCTGCGCTTGGCAAGCAGTGCTTGAAGATGCGCCACATGTGCGACCAAAATTTTCGAGAACGCATCATCTTCGCTGTGAAACACTTTCAGCACACAGTGCAGCTTCATCAATATCTGTGGAAGTAGCACCAAGTCAGCATCGTTAGCGTTAGGCGCAGTTGCATCCTCAGGGTCCAGCATGTGCTGGATTTGGCTCAGAACAAAATCCAAGGCTGCTACTGGTTGCACTTCCACCTGCGCGCACACACCGCTCAATTGACGCTCATGGCCTGCAATGCATGCATAGCCGTATGCAGAAGCAAGTGTTTATGAATACGTTATGCACATCTGCTCGTCTATGGGGACATGGAGATCTGTGGATGGCCTGGTTGATGAGCAGGCATAGCCTATGCCTATGCCGCATAGGTGATGGCTTATTTGTGAAAACACGCTCTTGTCACAGATGGGGCATACTGTTTCAAAGCTTCCTGAATTGAGCTGCGCCTTAAGCATATAGTCACCAAATTCCAGAGGTCGCAAAAAATTGTCGATGTGTCGGAGACCCATCGGCACCAATTGCAGAACCTGCACCGCTAGCAAATAAGTCAACAACCGCCAGGCCAACAGGGCAATCAGACAAAGATGCAAAAACATTCCATCAGCTGAGGAAGCACCTCAAAGATGCGAACGAATCCTTCCATTTCGATAAACTTTGCTGCCACCGCCCTGGTCCAATTGGGAATGTTGCCAGGCAAAAATCGGTATTGGCGGTGGACTTTGTCCATACACTCGCTGGGGACTGGCTCACGTGCAAAAGTGGGAGCAAAGCTGCTGTATCGCTGATCAAACACCGCACCAAACATGCCCAGAAGCTGTGACACGATGTCAACCCGCCGGACTGGCGAGGTGGCTCCCGCAGACCACACATCATCATGCCGTAGCCGTAGAGAAGCTAAGCCGCTGCAACAAGCTGACGCAAGAGCGATACATGTGTTGAGCAGATGTGCGCGAACTTCAGCGCTCCAGGTTTTATGATTTGACTCGACGACGCCCTTGACGATGGCGTCAGCGAGAACGTTGCGCACAAACTCATCAACATTGACCTTGTCATCTACTGACCTGCAGATTATTCACTGGAACATTGAAGGTCAATGTGTTCGCGCTTCTATCAGTCGAGGCGCAACAGCAGGCTACACGACAAATCACCGCCTCGATCCTTGCTTGCCTACCAATCGCACGAGATCAAGGCTCTACGAGCGTATTTAAATTTTCTCGCATGTGATGCATACACAGTCAAACTCGCCAAACACAACATTACAAGCAGTCCTGGACAACGTCAGATTGCAAGGGCGTCAAACACACCTGCTTCCAGCTGCAAGAATCTCTGCAGTCGCATCTAGACATTGCTCTACGTTCTGATAGTGAATGGTCCATCTGGCTGACTCATGCAGATCGGCGTACAAGTCCTGATATAGATGGACCGGGAAGACTGAGCATGCGCCCTGTAGCTCCATGGCATGCAGCTGCGCGTCATCATCAGGCAAATCACCGGAATTGTCCTCACAGTTGTTCATTTGGACCGGCGGAGCGAACGCTGCGAATCAGCTCGCATTTTCCTTCCATGTCACAACATGTTTAGGACAAAAGGATGCGACGAAAACGCTTCACGCCGAATAATTCAAAGGTCCGGCATTGGTCCCTTCTGCAGATGCCCCAGATCCAAACGGACGTTCAAAGAGCACAGGCCCGATGTCGCACCTATGCCACAGTAGATGCCAGGCGATGCCACCCCCGGAGGAGACACGAGCGATCACAGCGGGGAAAATGGAGAAAACAAGAGTGTATCAACAGCTTAGACTGCTCGGTAGGCCTTGCCGTGAACACTTCATTCTGTTGAGCACTGCTTGAGTCGGTTTGTGGCCATGAACTCTATACGCAGCCCATTCGTTACTGCGCGTCCTGCCTCGTACTTACGGGCTCGTAAATGTGCTTGCAATTCGTTTATGGATTCGGTGAGGGATTTCTTTGAACGTACCAAATTTGAAAACTGGGCTCCGAAGTCGTCCAGGGCATGGAGATTGAATCAGGCCCCAAAGTTGGACACAAATGGTAAGGTCCAGAAACATCTCGTGCCATAGCTGCAATGGCCGTAGTTTTGATGGCGTCTTCGGTCGTGAGGGAATTCGTGATGAGACGTGTACACAGGCATAAATGGTGCGGTGCGGCTGGTGGCGAGTGTAACACGAACGATCATGTCGCAGTGTCTGATTCTGATGATTTGGCGGAAGCTCTTGAGCTGCGAATGAAGCAGTTGAGCGCGGATGCCCAGACATTGCAGTCCATGGACACACGCAGCGTGCGTGCTCCGCCAAGCCCAATAGACAGTTTCTCGTCTGCTGATGATGATGACATAGCAGCTGCGCTAGCGTTGCGATTAGATGGTGGGGATGGTGGGGATACTGAGCCTATTGACGATCAGGCTCCACTAAGCGGTGCGGCACCTATGTGACGCGGACCTTGTAGCTCGAGTACGGGTTCGAAGCATGCATGAGCGGAACCCACCAACAACGACGTCAAATCATACAGCTGCGTGGCATCCTGTCTTCGGGTTTTGATCAAGCGAACAGCAACTTTTGACAATCCCGTTCCGAGCATTGTCACTCTCGTCAATGCTGCTGATCACCTTGCCTGTTGTTGTCCAGTCTACACCTCTTTTCGAAGGTGCATACAATTGGGCTTCGCAATTCTTATTCTGATCAGCAGCTTGTGTTGTCCTCGCAGGAAAATCATGCATGTGCATGTGTGTCTCTGGGCCATTCAGGCGTTGCAAGCTAAATGCGACCCCTCCGTGCAGCGTTGGAGCTTGCTACATTAGTGGCGTCAAAGTATGGAAAGAAGTATGACGTGACAATCGCAAGACGGACATTTGCAGGCAAAGACTTCGTGTCCCTCAACGTGATGTGGTGCGCACTCGTGCTGCCTTTACAATGATCAGCCAGTGTGACACGTCCGCACTGTTAATCCCAAAGTAGCATAGACCGCATTGTTGGCCACGTTGATGTTCATACATTTCTGATTTTTGTGTGTATCCTGTGTCCTGTATGTGCCAATGCCCATGTGACAAGACAATTGTGTCAACCTCTTCAATTTCTTTGCAATTCAAACTATCTGGTACGACTGCGGTTACATCAGCATGGATGATGTGCTCTGTGCTCTTGTGTCAATGGAGTATCATGCCTGTGTGCATCCTGGGCATTACTGTGTTGGTGCACATTGACCTGTGCTTGGAACGCTTACGCACGCACAAACAACTCCCTGTCTGTCGCCAAACTACGGCGCTTTTTATCTGTTGCAGCGGCCCTGTGAGCGTCTTGCCTCATGCCCAGGTACCACACGGATGTTGAAGGGGCCTCCACTTCATGCATACCATGTTCATGTTCATGCCTGAGTGCCGAATACGTGCTTTGTGTCAATACCATGCATGTTTCATGTTTTCAATGCACATTTGGGTAGGAAATGACTCTTGCACGACACATCGTACAGATTCGCAAATTGCTTCTGACCATCTGACCAAGAATGTGCTGTCGCAGGGTACATCTCGATCAGAAAAGTTTCCCCATGACCCCAGAAGAGTACTTAGACAAGCTCGATGGAATTGCCATGCTGCTGACTATTTGGGAAAGACAAGCATATGTGCGGAGCTTCTTTCGGGCAAAACCCTCGCCCAGGAATGGCATGCCAGCTCGTCCCATTGTAGGCACAGCTGTGGCACTGCAATTGGACCTGCCCCCAGAACAAGTACAGGAGTATCTTGGGGCAAGGCTGGGCTGACCGCAGTGTTCGTGTCCGCTGGGTGCACCTAACGAAACACACAAGTACTATGAGGCTTACACCTGAATTAGAATTGATCGTGCCAGACTAACCTCTTCTGCAGTGATAGAAGCCATGAAAATTTTGACATTGTGTATCAAATCACGACATGGCTCACTACTGCTTGGTCGATGATGCAGCATGCTTGTCACGAATAGCGAACCCATCTCAACCCCAGATAGTTTCTGGATATGCTGCATTCACTGCAATCTGGTACCCTTCCTGTGCCACGGCGCCTCACTCTTCACATGCATCTTTGTTTTGCAAGGTCGCCTTGCGAACATTTAAACGTCGTCTGTATGTCGTGTTTGAATGCAGTATGCGCGACAGACCCCTTGTAGCATGGATGTGTTACACTGTGAAAATAGTTTTTCTATGATCCCCTGAGGCCCACAATCGCACATATCAACCGCACGCTCACCGTGCAACAGGACTGAGACCCAGGGGAATGTAAGTTTCGGAATCACTGGGAAGTTCTTGCCGGTCAAGGGACTCATATGCATGTGTGAGCTCAAGCACATTATTCCGTGCCTGTACCATATCATCAGGTTCCATGAACTGGGAGTAGTGGTGCACATACACTCGCCGGTGAAACAATTTATCGAACCGTTGCTGCATGGTACTGAATGTGCTTGCCACACAGCAGTTATTTGCAAGGCATAAGAGGGAGTGCTGGAAGTCCAAAGGTGCTTGGCTGCAAAGCCCGACTTTGAAACCCTGCACATGGCTAGTAGTGATGTTGGTTGACGTGAACATCAGCAGGATATCTGTGTTGTGCAGCAGGTCTCGTGGTGAACTTAGGGCTCCGGGATTTGGTTTTCACTGGTCGCTTTTCAAAACGTTGGTGTGAGGGTCACAGTTTTAGCGGGTGTGAGTCTAAGCGACTACGCTTGCAAACATCCAACCGCACCTCTTGGTTCCAGTATGCCATCTTCATGTTTGGTTGCAGGTTTGTTATATTCCTGAAAACATCTGCACTAGAAATGCGCCCGCGGCCAAGAAGTCCACAAGCAAGGTAGGTGGATCCACGTGGATTGCACTTCAGGAGCTGGTTCTCCCTGCTCACAACATCGGAGAACAGGCGATCAACCCCTTTTTGGGATCCAGCGGGTATGCCTTTAGCAGTCACAAGAGGTGCCATTGCTGGGATGAGGAAATGGTGCTTTGGGAAGGGCACCATGTTCATAGTGATGTCATTAATATCTACGTTGAGCATCCCAGGGAATCGCATACCACTGGTCAGATTTAGCATGGCAGATGCTGCTATGTTGTTCATTCTGTCGTATGGCTTCTTTTCTGCACAGACAATGTCACTCTGTAGCAATCGGCAGCGGGCATAGTCATACAAAGGCGCCGTATGTGGTGTACCAAAGCAGCAGGCTCCTGCAGGTGTACCTGCATACAACCTTACCTTTCCCAAGTAGGTCCACAGACACTCCCGCAGCCCTGGATGATGTTCTACCAATTTGACGATCGACTGCCGCAACAATGTCATGCAAAGCTTGGTTTTCGATTGGCAGAACGGCATCTGCATGATCTACCAGCTCACTTAAGGAGAGGAGACTATTATATGGCGATGTCACAACATCATCATCTTCTGATGGGAACAATGAGATAGAGAATCGGAAAATGTCCGGATACAAATCCTGCATGAACAGTCGCACATGAAGGAGGCCTCCCTTGCCCGCACTTTGGCAAAAGCATGACTTTTTTTCCGACTAACGCCATACGATGGTACCAACCTCTAGAAGTGAAAGCAGATATGTGCCCAAGCCGCTGCCTGTACCGCCTCCAAGAGAGTGTGTCAGGAAAAACCCTTGCAGAGAATCGCATTGTTCTGCCTCTTGTCGCACCAATTGCAGGACACGTTCATGATATTGGGGTCCATATACGTGGTGCCCATGAGCCCAATTGTTTCCAGCTCCTGAAGTGTCAGCTAACATGGACCTTGAATCGAAGAGCGTTCCCAGCGGGCTCTGCAACATCACGACAGGCATCAAGCTGTGTCAAATTCCCCAATGTCTACCAGTGTATGACTCATGATGTAGGACGCCCACGTCCAGACATAATGGTGCACAAGCACTGAAGTCCAGGTGACTTTGTTCCCTGCTCACCTTGAGCATTGAATTGATTACCCCTTCCTCCATATCCACAATGATTGCTCTCGCCTACAGTCTCAAGACTTCAGAGTTTTGTATGCGTTCGGCTAAACGCAACACGCTATGTGCGCCTCGCACCTTGAGATTCGCGACTGGCTGCTTCCCAGTTCCGCACTCGAGCCAGATTGGAGGCTCAGACTTTGTGTCAACATTCTTAAAAAAACTGCATTTGCTTCGTCAGTGCAGTCCAGACTTGAGTGACGCACCCTGTACCATTCATCAATTCGATCATACCTGGAGAGAGCCTCATCATAGGTGCCAGATGCATTGTGAAGCTTGTGCTCCTTTACTGCCAGATCCCAAAATCTGCAGCCAATCTGATTTCCACACTGCCCAACTTGCAATGTGATTAGCTCTCTAGGCATCACCCCCTACGGTGGACATGCTGCTGTGTTGATACAAGGGTCGGCATTCAGCCAGAGCTCGTCAAGCAACATGCCAGACAGTGAAATGATCTGTACTGCTTCACCCCACTTCTTCACTTGAGCAGGGTGTTCACAGACCTATCTACCATCATGGGTGCACGGATGCAGATGATCCTGCGTTTTTAGCGTCCGCGTGGGGCGGATGCAGGTGTGGCGAAGGATCTCACGACCATGCACACAAACAACCCGCCTCAGCTCGAGTCATGTCCCTGTTCACTCCGCAACACGCTTGCTACAAAAATGAAGTTACGGGAATGCGTGGACGTGAACATAGCTTGCTCAGAGATTTCAGATTGATTCCGAGCACAATTAATCGCCGGGAATGATGTCGAAGTTGACATCTGCATTAGTCCTATTTTTGCTTGCGTTTGTCTCATCATGCTATGCTGGGGATGAGACGATCACGAACAAGGTGTGCTTGAGTCGCACCTATGGATACCTATGTCTAACCAGCCCAGGCCGTGCGTGTGTAAACCGGACCGCCGATAGGGATCCAGAGGTCGATCGTCAATCGTAAGAAGTGGCAAGGGTAGTAGTTTGACATTGTGTCGAAATTGTTTCCTGTGTGCAGCGCTGGAACGGTGAACCTGAACGGTCAAACTGTGAACCGTCGACCTCAAGGCTTGACTGAACGTTGTCAACTGCACTCGATATCATTGCATGGTCTACAGGTTTACTTCGATGTCAAGATCGGAGACGAGCCTCCCAGTGCGTCTCACATGTACAGAAGCTATTTCGCAGTAGCGGTTGTCTACAGCAAGAGGGGTGATTCCGGATGGTCCAGGGAGCACACAATTGATCATAGATAAATGAAAACGATAAGTCAATTTATGCTGGGATTTGCGGACGCTTGCAGGTCGGATAGTGATGGGCCTATTTGGCAATGCTGTACCCAAGACTGTGGAGAATTTCAGGGCACTCTGCACAGGTCTGACCGACATCACGCCCTACAAATCCGTTGCATTGATGCACTACTGCAGAACTGTGTCACAAAATTAGCTGGTGACCTGCAGGCGAGAAAGGGCAAGGACTTTCTGGGAAGCCTTTGGCCTACACAGACTCCATTTTCCATCGTATGTGTCTTTTGTAAATCACTGGCAACTCAAGTCGCTGTGACCAAACTTGTTGGCTGCATTTTGTGATGCTTTTCCAACTATGACTCTGAATTGGCACTGGAGTGTCCCAACTTCAGCAAACAACTTTTATCTTGATTGCATGTGCAGGTGTCATCCCTAATTTTATGATCCAGGTATATTTGGTCTCAACACGCGGCACTACTTGACGAAGCTGCCATGCATGTTCTGCATCCTTCTCGTCTAACACATGCGTCATGGTGGACTGGTACTTGCAGGGCGGTGACTTCACCCGCGGCGATGGCACTGGTGGTGAGAGCATTTATGGCAACAAGTTTCAGGTGTGAGTCTGCGGATATTTGCAAAATTGGCTTCTGATTGCCAATGGACTGCAGTGCTATGTTTGTAATGCGAAGGACCGGCACCTGCGGCGTATGGCTCTGGCTGCTTGCATGCCTGATGTGGATGGTCGCTGGCAGGATGAGAACTTCAGCCTTAAACACGAAGCTCCTGGATACTTGAGCATGGCAAATGCTGGTCCGAACACGAACGGATCGCAATTTTTCATCACCACTGTGAAGACACCTTGGTTGGATGGTCGGCATGTTGTGTTCGGAAAAGGTGTGTTCATGGGGATTTTGTGTGTGTGTGTGTGTGTGTGTGTGTGTGTGTGTGTGTGTGTATTGCTTGCAAGAAGTGGCATGACTGACAGCAGGTGCATGCAATCACCAGTTCTGGGCATTTAAACAAGTACTTGATCATGAGGTCAACAATGTCGAGCGACGCGCTTGTGTTGGACTGCAGTTATTGAAGGCATGAGTGTCGTCAAGGCTGTTGAGGCAATGGGATCACCCAGCGGCAAGCCCTCTGTCACTATCCGAATTGTTGCATCTGGTGAGCTGTGATTCTTGGATTTGAATACATTCGATATGTGGTCGTTGTGTGTAACTCTGTACACCTTCCACTTTGCACGGAATGTGTGTTTAATAAGGGCAATTTGACAGAGCTTGGTCGTCATTGCTGGAGCATCTGGAGAGTGTTAAATGTCTCGTGAGTCTCAACACCTTGCCCATTGAACCAGCTCAAACATGCCAGAATGACGATGTGTAATGCCCGCAGTTCAGATATTCAAATTCAGCCATTCCGTGTGATTGCTCCTGCATCCGAGTTGGATCTGTGTATCGAACAAGCCACAGTGCACTGCTGTTCGCTTTGGCCGTTAAACACAGCAGTGTACTACAGCTTTAACAGTCCATTGCTGGTGGCTGAGTGTTGTATATTACACAAGCTGCACGCTGAGCAGTAATGCTTTGTCACAGTGAATTTAAGTGCAAGTCATTCACCAAAGTATTGGCACGCACTTCAATGGATCAATTGCACAATGCAGAGCAAACAACAGAGCGCTCACAAAGCACACCTGGCGATGTGAACGTCCGCCTCAGCAGTAAATATCAACTACTGCATTGACACATGATAGTAATACAGAGCCTCATGGCACGGTGTGAAAAAATCTCCGATTTGTTGCAACATCGGTGGCCGTACACGTCGAAATTCTGCGGACCTCATCACTTCCTGGCCAAGCCCAAGCGACTTGAGAGCATCCCTCACCCGCACAGCACATGTATGTAGGATGCCTTCGGCCCGAGACAGCATGCAAGCTTCATGATGCCACACGGACATGAAGATGCAAACCTGTTGCAGGTCATTCGTCCGTCTGGTTACCCTTCCCAGCACTACAGAGATATCCCCCATGTCATATTCTGTGCCTGTGAACATCACCTGCATAAATTTACGACAAACTGAATGCACGGCTTGCCAGAAATATATCTACATGCTCAGGCATTAGTCCCTGCGTGCAGCTAGCAGAGATGTTACCTCTTTGGCTTGATTGTACTGCAAAGCCGCTAACAGCACATCAGTTGCTGGACCACACTCCACAATATGCTGCACCTGTGCAGACTTCCCGGGATGCACCATGACACATGTATCTTGCATGTGTACTGTCACAACAGGGCTGAGTACCCCAGAAACAATTTTCATCATGGTTTCCTCATCCTGCCCTATCTTTGTCTGTGTCCAAAACCTGTGAGCCAGGTGACTCATACTTTGGATATTTGTCACGATGCATACACAAATGAAAGAAACACTCACACAGGACC
Source organism: Ulva prolifera (assembly GCA_023078555.1). Taxonomy (NCBI): domain Eukaryota; kingdom Viridiplantae; phylum Chlorophyta; class Ulvophyceae; order Ulvales; family Ulvaceae; genus Ulva; species Ulva prolifera. The sequence continues at coordinate 5,721,567 of CM041200.1, read as the reverse complement.
AGACCTCAGGCAGCGCTCCCAGGGACGTATTCTGGTAGGCTGAAGTTCAGATATCGCTGAGGTGAGGTGCCCTAGGGCGGTGTCATACTGGGTATTCGGAGTGACTGTGTACAAGTGAGAAGCACACATACTCAAACACTCTAGCAGCTCATACACAAATCAAAGGAGCCGAATAGATCAAAAGTTGGTGATCCGGCGATTAGATCTGTCGGCAGGTAGAAGGCCATGTCTGTTCCGACATGGCAACTGCGCTGTAACAGATTGCGCAGGCTCGACACTCATAAGCCTGCACGTCGGAGCCAGAAAAAGAGGCTGACTAAGATTGTGCCTCGATCAGTGGATTCTTTGGCGAAGCACCACTTGCGGACCGCTGTCCTGGGCATTCCACCCTGCCGCTCAAAGCATGCATACCGCCGCACCGCTGTGAACAATGCTGGAAAGTACTGTATGCAGCATACTGTCGAGCGGGTGACAAAAACTTTGAGTCATCATTTTATATCCAGTCGATCGCGAGGAACAAGTTTTCTGGTTGTTCGTCGCTATCAGATTAGATCACATCATCGTCAAGTCTGGGAATACTCGTCGAGGTGACCAATTATCGGATGAATCATTCAAGCACCGAGGTAGTCGCTACCTCAAAGCACTCTCCGTCGCATAGCATGGCCGACCTGATACAATCGCGCCACAGTCCCCCCACAGTCCAGCCAGTGGTGGCCCCGTGTGCTCCACCAATGGTTCCACTACATCTCAGACATGGCCTTGTGCATGCGTCCATCGGTGGCCACCCTGCCCGTCTGCATTGCACAATGCAATTCCTTACACATGCGCAAAAGTTTGCACCGGCCCACTGCAGATGTGGAGCAGCTGTACGGTCCCTGCCTGCTACATTTGCTTGTGTATAAGCAACATGTGGCATTGATGTGATGGTCCTGAGCCAGCTGCGTACTGCGTAAGAGCTCCCACCTCCGTTTGTAGTGTGGGCGCACACGCTATTCGATAGGCATTGTGCAGCTGTGACCTAACGGACTGCAGCAGCACACCTACCTGATGTTGCTGCCCTGCCCCAATCAGAGAGCAGGTTCACCTGCACGTAGCGGTGTCATCAACGCCACTCCCTGCACACCACCGCCTGGATGAACGCCAATCAATACTGACACTCGACCTTCCAGAGGCTCCTCCATGACGCAGAACGTTTACATCTCCGCCCAGAGTCTTACGCTTCCTTTACAACACACCATGTTCAGGTGCACCGGATCGCAGATAGACTCGGCCTTTCGTGGTGCTGGAGCCTGGTTCAACGCACACTGCTGTGACTTCGCCAGCAATCGGTGGGTGTGCTCGGGCCTGTCTGTGTGTTGCAAGCGTCAAGTTGAACAGGCACGCAGCCCCACAGGCAGTATTCCACATGCACAAATATCTGCCAACTGCACAAGTATCTGCCCCCTGCCACCCCAAACCCAGAGCTCTCCTCACAGCACCCACGCGCGCCGATTCAAGCTCTCAGCTACACCACGCGGACAAACCCCTAAGTTAAGAGCCCTGACCCATTCCACCACAAGGGCGGCTGAGATGACACTGTCCAGCTGCAGCTGGGGTCAAGTCAGATTGTGCGGGGCTCCAGACCCGACAGCCCCACACCCACATGAGAGCATCCCCAACCTCAACCCCACACCACCGCAGATGGGCCAATCATAACAATCTGGGCTTGCCCTTGCAGGCACCATCATGTTTCTGTGTGGTTCGGGGCTGGGGGCTCCCTAGGCATTTAGTGGGGCCGGCGGCAGCTAGGCGATCGGGTGGGGCCACCTCGGCCGAGCGGGAGGCGGCGGGGTCAATCGGTGGGGGTGTGCGTGTGTCTCTTAAGTGCACGTGCGCGCTGGCGTGGAGTGTGAGGTGGTCGTGCTTTGCACGGGTGCTGTGGAGGCGTTAGACGTGTGTCCGCATCCGCTGCTGGTCGTTGCGTGGGTATTCTTGTGCGTTGTTTCGGCTGTGCTACCTGCCTCTCCGGCTTTATCCTTGTTAGGAACACACATTGGCGGATCGTGGCGCTCCGGTCCAAGGTCTGGTGGTTCTTGAAGTCAGCCCAACGCAAGCAGCAGCATATCCGTGAAAGGAACTCGGCAATTTTGCCAAATTCTCGAGCCTGTATCAGCAGGTCCCCTGGCCATGCACATGCGACAGTCGCCCTGGTTTATACAGCTGCGTGACTAGCTGCATGCAAGAGCTTCCGGAAGACAGGGATTCTATGATAGTTCGGGCAGTGAGTCTGAGCCAAATTTCGCATAATCTTGCGATGGCAACTGTTAACTACGTATGTGTATACTGTGTTACAAGGATAAATGCGGCGAGGCGGGCAGCACCGCGGAAGAAGCAAGCAGAGCAAGCACAAACCCAGACACCCACGCAACACAAACAGATCCCACCACGCGCCCAGAAATCGACGTCGCACCCAGAATCTCAGACCGCTACACACCCACACCCACACCCACACACGCACCCAGACACACACCACACACACCCACACAGCACCCCACATTTCGGGGCTCTTGCACCTGGCTGGTGGGCGGGGTGCGGGTGGGGGTGGGCGTGTGGTTGTTGGGTGTGATGCTTGTGAGTGTTTGTGGCTTTGTGGCTGTGTGGCTATGTGGCTGTGGCCGGCGCGGGTGCTGGTGGTGCGTGGGTGTGTTGGTGTGTGCTGCGTGTGGCTTGTTGCGTGGTGTGCAGTTCCCCTGGTTGCTGCTCGCGGTGCTACCTGCCTTGCTTGCTTTGTCCTCGCAACACAGCACCCCACACCATAGCGCCTATCCCCGCACGATAGAGCCGCGCCCGACAAGGTGCCGCCCGAGGCCACCTGTCCGAGCCGCCCGACTGCCAGGGGCCTCCCCAGCCACAAACCCGTATGTGTATACTGTGCATGCACATGTATACAGCGTGTGTGTGCACACAGGCTGACATGGTGGACAGGGCTGGGGGTTGTTGTTGCGGTCTCAGTGTTTGTTTGTTTGCTCGGCGGCCTTGGCTGCTTGTGCTTTGGGGGTGGGCGTTTGGGCGTGGGCGTGTGTGTGGCTGTGGGGCTGTGGCCGGCGCGGGTGCCGCCGTTGCGTGGGTGTTTTGGTGTGTGCTGCGTGTGGCTTGTTGCGTGGTGTGCGGTTCCCCTGGTTCTTGCTTGCGATGCTACCTGCCTCGCTTGCTTTATCCTTGTAACACAGGCTGACATGCCCGCCTGTAGATCTGGAAACAGGCCTGCAGCTGATGGGCCTCAAGCATGCATATCCGTGCTGGAGTGTGGCCGCGCAGGGGCCCGGGCCGCATGGGTGGAGGCGGTTCGGCGGCGGAAGCTGCTGCAGGCACGTGCACCATGTGGCACAGCGAATCCCGGGCGCAACAGCACGTGCACCATGGCATCGCTTGTATGCGTGCACGGCCTTGCACGCAGCACTTGCGAGACGACCGTCTGCGTATGCAAGACAGCTGCAGAACATGTTCCGCATAGATGCGCATATGTTTGTGTTCGTGTAGCCTTGCCTGCCACGTTGGCCCCTCAGGCATCTAATTAAGTTGCGTATCTGAAGCAAGCGCTATAAGCTAGCTGTAGCGACTCATCTCCTGTCGCTGTGCACATCTGAGATCCAAGACACGCCTTGTTGTATTATGAAAATTCCAAGGCGTACTTCTGTTTGTTAATACAGCAACGGTTCCCGCATCTGCCGGCTCCAATCAACAGCGATCGATCCGAGCTCGATTCGAGCACTGCAGAGCCCTGTAACGGCGCTGCGCTAGCTGCGCGCGGATGGCCATGGATACGAAGGCACAGACGGCAGCCAGCCGAGAGAATAACATCTGGATTGCTACCAGCAGCGTGGAACAATCCGGCGTCGGAGGTATGCTGCATACGCGTCTTCGCCAGCTGCAGCGCTGTTGCCTCGCCGGCATGGCCAACCGCAGCGCGCTGCAGCGCTAGCATGCGATAGCACGGCTGCCACTGTGTACACAGCTCCTGTACATGTTCAGTCGCGATCGACCCCCGCGCGCCCTATTGCATACCGCCGAATATCCTGTACCGTTTCTAGTTCTACAGCTAGCTAGCTCGACTCTGTACATGTACGATCAAACCGAGACCCATCGGGCGCGCTTGTCGCTGCTTAAGCTTGGATCCCAGATGACTGATCATAGCTAGGCCTAGCGCCTTATAGCGGGTTGTCCGCACGTGATCACGTGCGCAAATGGCGGCCGACGCAGTGCGTTGCATCGCGTCGGACTTGCCGCGGGTGCGGATGCACAGCCGGTAACCGCATTTGTGTGTTACGAGAAAGATGGCGAGGCGGGCAGCACCGCGAAAGCAGCAAGCAGGTCAAGAACACAGCCAGCCAACCGGTCCAACATACACCTGCACCCGCATTCGTGTGTGCTTGTTGGCTTGTGGGTGCTGCGTAGCCCAGGCCTGGAAGCACGCGCCTGCATCTGCAACAGTAGAAACCTTGAAGCTTGGCTTCCCATCTGCGCAGCTGTATGTACACGAGCCCGAAGCTGGCCACGGGGAAAGCTGGGGCCACAGCCCTCGTGGCCATGTCGATACAATTACGACGGGATGCCTGCAATTGGTGCATATGTGACTTCTCCAGGCCCTTTCTGGCCTGCTCAGAGCATACACTATGTGTACACAGCCAACAGCGACACACAATGTTTGTGCAGATGCTTGTAAGATGTTCAAGGTTGCCAAACAACTGCCAGCCCTGGAGAAGCTGGTTGCAGACTCAAAGTCTGGTGTTCAGCGCCCCACGATCATACCCTATCAGCATCCGGCTGTCCAGCGGTCACTTCTGCTTGGTAAAGGAACCAGCGCCAAGGTGTGCCTCCTCTTCCAAGCAGCCTCTCACCACTGCTCGCTTCTCTGCCACGCACATCCTGCACCACAAACCGTCGCCGTGGTTCCGGGATCCGTTTGAAGGCTTTTACCTAGCCTGGCGTCGTGCAACGTAGGTGTACCGAGTCGAGGTCAGGCGGTCACGCATGCTGATGGCCGTCAAGACCTTCCACCACATCAACCGCCTGGCCTTGGCAGACATCGGCGAAGAGGTTGGGCTGTTGCTTGCCCTGCACGGATCACTTGACATGGCCCCGCGACGATATCGCCTGACAGCCTGGGCAAAGACGACACTGCATGGGGCAGTCAATGTTGTTCCTCTGCGCCCTCCGATTGTGAAGCCGCTAGCCCTGTCTGTAGACTGCTTTGTGCATGAGGCGCGAACTCGCAGCAACGGCACCACAACCAAGTCGCTGGTACGTGTGCGCGACTCTGATCCTGCACGGTGTGCTGGCCACCGAGATGCCACCGGCGCTCAGCCTGAGCCGGGTACAGCCCCAAAGCCCAGGGGGTTGTGGGTGATTGATGGGTTCTATACTGAGCACTATGATGGATCTGTGCAACATATGGTAGATGCAATGCGGCAAAACGGCAGGCGGATTGGGACTCTGGACGCGATGCGGGTCGTGCAAGGTGTCGTCCATGCCGTTGCGTGGCTAGAGACACGTGGGGCAGTCCATGCCGATGTGAAGCTGGATAACTTCCTTGTCCAGGTGAGGCACACGAGGCAGAATGACAGGCTTGACATCATGTATTGAGTTGATTTTTTGCCACGTTCCTGAAGCTGCATCAGCAATTATTGTCCTCGCTGTGTGTCTATGCAGAACCCACTGCGCTGACAGGTACCTGTGCTCTGTAGGTAGATGAGAACATGGAGCATATCGCGTACCCGTCATTCACCACAGAGGAGCGCGCATACAGCTGTATGACGCCGCCGGTTGTCCTGACTGACTTTGGCCTTGCATTCTCTCCTGAGCACAAGGATCGACAGCACCGCCACAACCGCCCACTGATGAGCCCGGCGTACCGGTCCCCGGAGCTCGTCGCGGCAGACCTCCACATGGCAGCCATGCGTGCGCAAGGCATCAAACCCCTGCCGTCCAGCCTCACAGTGTCCTCGAAGCTTGACGTCTACGCGGCTGGCGTTGCCCTGAGCATGATGTATGTGCCACGGCCGCAGGAGTGGCCGTACGTCCCCGATGTGGGCTCTCTGGAGCGTCGCATATCACTCGGCACAGCGCACGCCTGCGGTACCAGGGAAGGGCAGACGCTGCAGCAATGCTGCCTGGCGTCAATGGTGCAGTACCTGAGCACAGCAGACTCGCAGCGGCGGCCGTCGGCATACGAGGCCTGCATGGTCTGGCAGGATATGCTTGCTGACTTGTTCGTGCACTCGGCGCTGCGGCGGAGGGACGCTCAGGCAAGGTGCATGCGGCTCCCCAAGCGCAACGCGTGGGACCGAGAGAGTGGCCTGATGGCGAAGGCTATGCTTGCCACGCTGGGCCGTGCTGCGGTCTCCAACACCGGCCTGGGGGGCGCGAGCGACCGCTGTGTAGCTGCCGCTGGTCGGGCTCGGCAAGTGGACACCCCATCACACGAATTGTGCGGCCTGCTATTTGTGGGAGGCGCCTGGCCAAACCATGCATACCGGGAAGACCAAACGATGCGTCCTGCACCACGTGCTGTGGATGAGGGCGCTGACAGAGGCTGTGCGGCTACTGAAGCTGCGCATGTTGCCGCCAGCCGAGCTGAAGAAGGGACCGGCAATTGCCTCTCACAGCTGCGAGCTCAGAAACGCATCACGTTCGGCGGCTACATTGGGCATGTGCAAGACACTGGCTATCAGGTGTGCCCCTAAGCCTGGTCCATCCGGTATGTGATCGATGGCAAGGTTGCCATGCATTGCTCAGCAGCTGCTGTGCTGCTCAGTGATCGATGCGTAGGGTATGTGCCTCGTCATTGCATGCATGAGACTTGACAGACCATATAGCAAATTTGCAGGACAGTGGGATGTGCCCGGGCAGTGCGCTAGGCTGCTATACAGGCCGTGCTACCACAACTGCTGCATCGCGAAAACAATCTTACACAAGCAAGCCGGCATCTGCCTGTGCGGAAGAAGCCGGGAGTGGCCGTCTAATTTGTAGTGTCCCGGGAGAGCTGCCCGGTGGTGCAGTGGACACTGGTGCTTCTACCGCTGCCTCTGCGATCCACACAACTGCTCACGCCCCAGGAGATCCAGCCAGATCCGCACTAGCGGTCAAGCTCGAATTTGCCTCCAGTGCCTGCAACTCAAGTCGCAAGGCAAGTGACTCGATATCAGCGCCTGTGAGCAAGGTCACAGATCTGCGCATGGCTCAACAAAGTGGCCTTGAGAGCGAGCCTGCCATAGCGCAAGCGGCGCAGGTGGGGCTCCTGGACGAGCAGGAGCACTTGGGAGCCGCACAAGCGGTGCGAACTCTGCTGTCAACATCGACTCACACTCATCTCACGTATCACCGAGCTTTCAAAGATGAACTTGCGCATACTAGGGCTGGCCGCAGTACACATAGGCCTGATCTGGGTCACTGTTGGTGCAGGGCGACTCCAGCTGCCACACATGGGGCTGGACGTTCAGGAATATGCTGAAGAGAGTGCTCAGCTGCAGAAGGGGACGTTTGCATGATTGACGCTCCACCATGTAGTGGTTGTCACATCGCTGTGGAACATATACCACAAGAAAGGACGTGGAACAAATCCAACTTACGTAGTATGTTGCAGCCAGTCCAGAAACAGGCAATTTTCTTCTTAGGTTTCACACATGTGTTTCGGTCTGCAGACGCAAGTGCACCAAATACGTTGCTGTTGGCCTGAGAGCGCCCTACTCGGAGAGTTGTCAACTGATGAGGATGGGATGCAAATGTAGTGCACTTAAGCAGCATGAACTTTAGTGACAGTCCAGCTAGGGTTGACAGAACGTGATGTCAGCAGTGATGTCTCCTGGTTTCTGTCTGTTCGCTTAACATCACATGCGTCCACGCTGCGCAGCCTCCACCATTCACACTTTCGTGTGTGAACCCATGCAAATCACTCCTGCCGATGTGTCCTGCTGTTTGACGCATCCTGAACGCGCACACTGAGAGCTTGACATGCTGCCACGGTGTGAAGGTGTCCTTGACAGTAATTTCGGGTCCGCTTGTTGCTAGGCTCACATCAACTGCAGTGGTGCACCTCTCAATGCCATCCAAGGCGAGCATCATCTGGTCAATCGGTGCACTTTGAATCTGACTAGGTGAACAGCCTGCTTTACCCACTTGCATTGTGCCACAGCTGTGCAAGAAATTTGTCAATGACAGGTGCATTATTCCTCCTATAGGAAACGTTCCAGCTGTCCATGCAGCCGCTCTGCTTCGCACTTCTCATCAGCAGAGGCATGTGTGACACAAGGCATACAGGGCAGACACACGCCCAGGTCATGAAAACCCATGACAGCACATTGTGCATTCAATCGACCGATGGTGGACTTGGTACCTCTGCCACAGTCTGCCAAATCATGCCACCTGCGCCCGGCTGATGGTACAGGCTACAATGGTTTGACATGCCGTACATCTGCATTTCTTGTGGGTGCATACGCTTGTTGCCAGCCACGTGCAGCAGCATTCACACATTGCCACGTCCTGTGTCGTTCGCATGCTGGGGCATGTCGAGCCAGCGGAGGCGGCCTCAGACCCCATTGACCCACGCAAGCCGAGAGTAATCACATCCAATCGTCAAATGACCAGAGGTCTGTAGTCCTCACACGTAATCACGTTGACCATCTCCGGTCATATGAGTAAGGCAGCAAACGCTGCTGCCGCGACTGACAGTCATAGACATTTGCAATATCACGTATGGACTCGTGAGAAGCGGAGTAGACCTGCTTAAGATGCAGACTAGCGCGAAACGCGCTCGAGAATGCTGCGACGAATTCGTGTGGCGCTGCCGACATATACATATACCCGTTGAGCTAGATGCAGCAAATGCAACATGTGCAGATGCGCAGATCATCCGGAGCAATTTGGACAGAACAGTTCACGCGCTCAGTGTCGACATATCCTGATAGCAGCTGGATAGCGATTTGCTTCCCAGCCCTGCCAGGCGTCACAATGCGTAGATGTGCCAATCAGAGATGCTAACACTTATGATCATGAATGGACGCCGCCAGGGTATTCAAGGAATGCATGTCTATCCGAACGCTTACTATGGCGCGCAGATGGACGCATTAACAACGGGTGCCCCTTCCGACACGATGCTGTGCTGCGCAGCTGCGAACACCTGTTCACTGGTGCGGACAGCGATCTCCTTACATTGACGACAGGTGTCTGCAAGATTGTTGTTTGTGGCATCTGCCAATTTGCTAATATGGGAGGCCATGGAACGCCCCACGGTGTTGGCAGCATCTGCACGTAGGCAACTGAGCGGGTCTGCGATCGTGTGCAGCCACCAAGTTCGGCGACGTTGTGTTCACTCAAACCAGCGTGTGTATAGCAGTCCATATCTCGCTCATCATGCTCGGACCTGTACCGAAGGGCATGACGAGGTGATGTGTTGTTGCGTTGCGCATTGCGCTCTACCGGCCCATAGGACATGCAGGAATGAGCTTTACTTCAGCGGGGGAACCAGGTAAAGTCACTATGGCTGAAAACCAACGCGCTATGGAAGCCAACCAGGTGTGAGCAATGCTGGCGCCACTTTGCGTGCAGTCATGCACATCTCGCATAAGCGGGTTCTCAGCCCTCGAGTACACCATGTATACCGGGTCCCTGAAAGAACGTCTGTATAACTCTTGTGTGGGATTTTGTGCTTATCTCTGCAGTCGATTGATGACTTTATGTTACCGCTACCGGTGTGCGACCAGCCAATTGATGAAGCATACGCCATCGAGTCGGTCATCGGTGAAGGGTCGTACAGCACTGTTCATGCAGCTAGGAATAGGTATGCTCTCATGACTTTGGAATGATGAGTTTGCCTTGCGACCTACATAGTGGTACATGTTAAGTAGGTGCTGCTGAGTGTAGGTGCAGCGGTGAGAGTGTTGTTGTCAAGGCGGTGAGGGTGGACACATTGGACCCGGATGAACGCCAGATGGCACTGCAAGAAGCACAGACGCTTTCGCATCTGAGGCACACTAATATCATCCGTTATCATGACGTGCGCTACAACAATGGTACGCAGCTGATGCTTTCACTGCTTTTGCCTCCCGCTTGTTCCTGGTACAGCATCTCGTACCACTGCATCCGATCAAGTGAGGGAACCGTTTTGTGCAGAGCGATCTGCTTTGTACATCATCATGGAAAACGCAGCGGGCGGTGATCTGGGGGGCCTGATCCAGCAGCGTGCTTCTCAAAGAAAGCATTTCAGCGAGGAGTTTGTCCTGCTTACATTTGTTCAGATCACCTTGGCACTATCTTACGTACATGCACGTGGGTTCCTTCATCGAGACATCAAGTCGTCTAATGTATTTCTCCTGGGGCATGACAACATCGTCAAACTGGGAGATTTCGGCCTAGCTACAATGGTCGACACAACAAACGGGCGGCTTTCAAACACCCCTGTGGGTACTCCGTGCTACCGTAGCCCAGGTGCAGCTCTTCTTTGTCAATCGACATGAATGCACGCAACTGCATCACGGCATAAATGCGTGCATTTGTGTCGTTCAGGCCATAGTCTGCCAGTAATGACAGAGATCACCCCCGCTCTCCGTGATTGGATGACACGTGTCGTGACACCACTGCAGAATTGTGTTGTCTTGGTTAAATCACTTATGCACACATACACAAGCGCAGCTCATGACCAGTTTACGGATCTGGTTCAGGCCCAACGAGGCGCACATGCATTGCCTCATGAATCTGCAGTTGCAGACAGAAAGCTTCTTGGAACATGGTTCAGACATCAGGATCACCACATACCTCGCAGTTCGTGCGCATGATTGTGAGGAAGCGCACAGCTGCATCTGCATTGCACAGGAGCATTCGTGTTAATTCCGGTCAGCCAACTGGGTTCCAAACTGACACATGAATGGAACTTCTGCAGAAATGTGCGAGCGCAAGCCATACTGTGAGAAGAGCGACATATGGAGCCTTGGATGCTTGCTGTATGAGCTGACAACACTGAAAAGGGCATTCAGTGGTAACACCATGCCGGCATTGATGGTCAACATCCTGATGGGCCGCTTCTCTCCGGTCCCATCTCGCTTCAGCGTCCACCTGTGCAGCCTCATTCGCTCCATGTTGTCACAGAACCCAGCCCGCCGGCCCACTGCCGACGCCATCCTCAAGCTACCATGGATGCAGCCATACTTGCAGCGGTACTCAGATCTCATGCGGAAGCAGCTCCCCGAAGTTCGCTGGCCACGTGCCTCAAACGCTAGCTCGTTCTCAGCAGACACAATGACTCTCGCAATGCCCCCAACACTACAGCCATTGGCTGTGCCTGCTGCCAGTACTTCCAGTGGTTGTGAAGACTCACAACCAGGGCCTCAGAATCCAGCATCTGACACACGTACAAAAGCGGCCTGTAAGGAGGTCCGGCGGCTGTTGGGCAGTGTGCATGCGTCGCTGTCGGCTCGTCTCAGGGAAACTCCTGCTTCAGCCAGCACGTCCCTGCGCAGCAGCCTGACCAAGGGCAAGGCTGCTGTTGCAGCAGGAGTGCGCATGAAGTCCTCAGCGAGCCAGCGGATTCGTTCCTTCTGCCTCTCAGATGTGGAAGATGTGCATATCGTACCAGTGCTACAGCCAATCCAGGATACCTCCGCGAGCCAGACATTTTCTAGTCAGGGCCACAGCATGCCTGGTGCTTTGGGTGCGACGTTCCTCTGCACTGGCATAGTCTTGCTTGTCGTCGTTGTTGTTGTGAGTCTTAGCTCTGAGCAGTGCAAGTAACATGATGCAGTGTACACAGAGGATGCGGGCAGGGAACCCAGTGATCCTGAGAAGGCTGCCTGCCGAGACGCACTTGGCGACCTGAGCTCCCTGAGCTCCCTAAGCTCAGTATGCTCTCAGCCAATCCGCAGCAAGGAGGGTGAAGCACCCTGGGGCTCAATCGTGCCTGTCCACGGCTTGACGCTGTGCAGCCCCGAGGCCAAACCTGTGGATCAGATGCAGCCATCTACATCGCTGCCCCCTGAGCGTGTGAGGCCTCACACGCCGCCGCTGCCGCACAGTGTATCTACAGGCATGCCGTGTGGCACTGCCAGGCTTGAGGTGATCAGTGATGCCCTGGCTGAGCCATCTGGCAGCACTTGTAGTCCTGAAGCTGATGCCTCACGTGCTCGGCTTCGTTCCGCACACGAAATGGCCCGTGACACTCGCAAGGACAGCCGCCGTGTAAGTGGTCAGCGCCTCGTCAGCAAGGCGTGGCTGCAGGACAACTTTGCAGCGTTAGATCTGATGCAGGGTGCACTGACAAAGTCGATGGAGCTGCGGTCGACTTCGGCATTAGAGCGCTGTTGCAGCCGCTCATGTGTCAGTTCTCGTGCCTCGCCCGTGCCTACAGTGTGTACAGACATGAGCGCAGCCACATCAGCAGAAGTCCGTGGCCTGGAGGTATCTGTCACGACGTCGCCGCGGTACAGTCCGCGGAAACCCGGAAGACGAAATGCATCACAACAGGCATCGCCATCGAGTCCCTGTGTAACACCAGGCTCACATTGCAAGCCTGGAAATGATAGACATCGAGGCGCCCTCATTGGCGCTGCTGGAAATCAGCGCCATGCATCCATGGGGGCAGACAGGTATGGCCCCGCCAGCCCCGGGTCATCCACGGGGACGAGTTCAGCAGCAGCCGCAGCGCTACAGTGCATTCCAGCACGTAAGGCGGACGCTTCAGTGCTTTCTGCGTGTGCTCGTCCGACCGTTCGCGCCGACCCTGCAAACCCTCTCCGCAAGAGCCTGAATTATACTCAGCAGCGAAGTGCCCAGATGAGCACGCAGGGGCGAAGGACTCTGCTCAAAGGTGGTGCATGCTCCATGCCTGCTGCTCCTTCAAGGGCGGGCTTCTGTTCGAATGTGAAGCGGCCAGGAAAAGAGCCCACCTCCTTCAAGGTATGTCAGAAGCTCTCCGCTCAATTGCTGTGGCAGCTCTGGCCCCATACTGAGCTGGCCTCAGACGTTCTCCCGGCTGCCCGCAGATTGTGTGTGCGCGCTTCCTTGAGTGCTAAGCATGACTGCAGGTGCGGCCGAAATGGGGGAGCACGCAAGGACCGGCCCAGCAGAGGCGCGTAAGCATTGTGTCCCCTGACCAGCCATCCAAGGCACAGGAGCGCGCAGCGGAGCGCCGACGCGCTGAGGAGTTGAAGGCAGCTCACCGCTTTGCGTTGAAGCATGTGAAAGCTCGAGTGCGTCGGGAGGATATAAAGAAGGCAGGGGCAGGGATGGAGCCGAAAACAAACCAGGACGGCGGCGCCCGTGGTTCCCGGCCAGACGCGCCATCGTTTGTCATCCTGGCAGACTCTATGGAACCAGCCAGCCAGAAGGTTGACTCCGATGCGTCTTCTGTTGCTGCTTCCAGGCCAAGCTCCAGGGGCAACAATGCACAGGCCAAGGGTGGCCAGCAGCAGCATGTACGTGCTCAGCGAAGCACGCTCTTGCAGGGAGGTGGGGACAGCCACGTTCATGACGTGCCTGGGCAAGTCAGTCGTGCTGGCATTGGGACTGCACAGGTGACTCGCGCTGCGCTGAAGGAGAGGCGTGCTGGTGCCGTGCTGCAGAAGCATGGGCAAGGAGCGCAGGCGGCTACGGGTGGGGGTGACCCAGTCGTGCAAATCTTCCTTCCTCGGTGCAGCCTCCCATCGCAAAGCAGCAAGGCCTGCAGTGCAAAGGCGACGAGCAGTGAACCTGCTGTGACCACACAGCCTTCGGCTGAGTTGCTGCAATCAGTGGCTGCTGCAGAGCAATCTCCAGCAGTTGGGCCTCGTGTGGATGAGCTGCAGGGCCGTGCGCAATCGGTCAGGGACGTCCATGCCGCAAAAAGAAAGCCAAGCGGTCCTGGGTCAGCTTGGCAGCCTGGTGAACCTGGAACAGGTGCGGCAGGGGTATGCGCAACATCAGCTGTGGCAGTGACATCAGGACGCCGCAAGCAGCCGTCGTCAGGCGAGCGTGTAAGTGTTGGATGCCTGACAAGGTCGAGAAAGCGCAGTGGTCAGGGCAGTAAGGCTGCCCGGCCCAACAAGATCGGTGCAAACGGCGCATCCAGCGACAGCCGCACAGGTTCGGGGTCTGCACCAGGAAGGCTTCCGTCACCTGAGCAGAAGGCCTGTACTGGTAGCAGCGCCACAGCTGCTAGGGTTGAAGAGCTCAGGATCAGGCTGGAGGCGCAGCTCGGAGCTGAAAAGCTGCTGGCGGCATGTAAGTCCCTCGATTCAGATACAGCTGCCACCTCGACCGAGGATGTGCTTCGTCAGCTAGAAGCAGTGCTGGCCCCAAACCCCCATTTTGCGTATGCGGTGTATCGGCTCAAGATGATGGAAGATATTGTTTTCAGGTAGCTGCCGCATGCATTCATGCGGCATAGGACTAGGTGGGTGCTTTTCTCCATTATGGATATGTATATTCCTCATATTTTCACCTAAAGTGTCGCGTATGTCAGCAGTTTATAAGCTGTGCTTCATGAGCTGCTGTAAGGGTCATAGCTAAGAAGTCCCCGGGTGCTAGGACCGTCAGGTGCAGCAGCAAGCACGTATTGTTTGAAAGCTTATGTAAATGTACACGATTTGGCTCCTATGGGGCTTGGGCCATGCCCTGCTGCAGCGGCACTGCAAGTGTGACTGATGCCTGTTGTATTGCAGGCACATGCTGTGTGGGGACCAGAAGACCCTGCTCTCTAAAGCATTCTGCTCGACCCTGTCCATAGGAACCAATGGGGTCGTAACGCTTTCCGAGTTCCACCCCTCATTCTGTGATGACCCCCGAAGTTGACGACGAATTGTGGGCATTGTCGACGTGGTACATAGTGTCAAACAAGCTGCTTAATCACGATCTGTTCATGGCACTTGTAGCATTCGAAAATATAGTGCATGCAGCCGTTCTAAACCCATATAATTATGGCATACGTTTGTACACCGCTGTTACACATATCTGAAAGGGAATGACTACACTTCACCAGCTGGGGAGCTCTGACATGATTCTACAAGCTGTGCAGAAGGTTTCTATTGAAGGCCCGGCGTGCCTTCATAACACCACCTGCGGGCTTGCAGATGCCTGGTGACTGGCCACAACGCTGTCCACAGCACCGGGTCAAAGCAACAACTTAAATATGCAAGGCGTTGGATTGTGATCTGTGATACGCAGGATCCGAAATTGCAATGTCTCGGTCATGATGATGAACAACAATGGAAAGGGATAAATCGCTCAAGCCGGCTGGCTACGTTTCACGCAAGCTATACGGTACTAATTTTTTTTTGACACCACTGCAAATGACAGCAACACTGATGCCCAAAACCACACCAGCTCTATTCTTCAAGCATTATCAGTGATAATTTATCACATACTAGCTGGCGGCCCTATGCTTCCAGGAAGTACCCAAGCGAATCATTAGATCCACCATAGGCCACGGGACACTATGGCTGTCCGCCCCAGCACCTTAGTGGTATCCAGGTGGAGGATACTGGGCGTAAGGTCCCTGGGGATACGTCTGCGCCTGATAGTAGCCGGAGTCCTGGCCATACTCCTGGTTTTGATTGCTGTACGCATGTTGGCCCTCTTGACCCCGAGGGCCGTACGGAGCCTGGGGGGCATAGGGCTGGTGCTGGGGTGGAGGACCTGTGCCCCCATAGCCGCCATGTTGGGGATGGTGATGCGGAGGCGGATCATTCGACCGGGGGACACCATATGGTGCATGGCCCTGGTACTGAGGCTCCTGGTACTGAGGGTACGGCTGGGACCAGTCACCGGCCCCGGGAACTGCCGGGTACGTGGCATACGGTGCTGCTTGGGGTGCAGCGGGGCCATGCTGGGGAACGGGGTACGGGTGATGTGAGTGTGTGGCAGGATGCGGCGGCGGATGTCCGATGGTGGCGCCGGTCGCTGAGAGATCCATCTTGGCAAACCGGCGTGCTGCTTCTTCGTTCGCTTGGTCCACACGATCCTTCTGCATGCACGTTCCAAATCAAATTCACCGGTCTGCAAGGGTGCCTTGCATGTTTCCAAGGTGTTGACGGCATGTGTTGAAAAGAGTGGAAGGGAAAAAAATGCACGAAGCGTCAGCTCATAGCAGGTTTGGCCTGCAAAGTGCAGTTGCAACATCACAACTCTGGTGGCACCCGCAACACACCTCTGACTGCTTCTTCAGGTTTTCAAGGAACATCTCTCGCTCCAGGGCCCTGGCTGTCACGAAGCCTTGCAGCAGCTGCTCCAGTTTCTGAATGTTCTCCAACATGTCACAGTACCAGCGGACACCCTCACCCAGCTGGCTCAGCAGTTGCTTGCCAGTCTCAACGTCATCAACGATCTGACCTGCACAGCATGCCCACACCACTGAAACCCGGCCAGCAAATAGAATCTACATCATCCTGAACAAACCGCAAAAAAAGGGCATCTGCAGCCGCCCCTTAAAGTCAAACTGCACTGTGCACATAATAAGCCATAGCCCAGGTCCAAAACATCAACATGAAGCATCACAGCACACAAGGCTCGGCGCCGGTGCCACAGACAACACAGGCGCGCCGAGTGGACCGCACCAGAAACCCGCTCGCACTCCTGCTGCCAGCCAGCCACGTCGAACACTGTCCGAAACGAGCTCATATTTGCGGCGATCACCTGCAGTAGCTCTGCCTGCCGCTGCACATTCGTGTCTACGCCCTGCCGCAGCGGCTCGTACCGCTTCAAATGCTCTTCAAAGATCGGCGCCGTGTCACTCGTGCCGCCCTGCAGCAGCTCCGGCAGGATATCGTCCGCATCCTTCGCCGACTTCACACAATCCTCGAGCCCATCCCGCTCCGTCCCGAGTGCCTCAAGGCCGACCATCGCCCCCCGTAGATTTGCAACGACCGTCGCGGGGTCCGCCGCACCAATCGACACCATCGGCTGCTCAAGGTGTGGCAGCCGGGAGCGGGCATTGTCGATGGATAGCCCCTCGAGGCGGCCGCGGTTCGCCTCGAGCTTCTGCAGAGGCATTGCGTCCTTCTCGGCGGCCGTCTGGAGGAGGGTGTGGTACGTGGAGATGGTGGAGCGGTGTGTGGCCGCGAGGACGCTGCTGTGCGGCAGCGTCCAGCGCTCGCCCCACTGCTGCCTCAGCGCGAGATCGGCGCGCTCTTCCTCGTCCAGCAGCTGGCTGCATGCGCGCAGGTTTTTCGCTGCCTGCACATGAAAGCACGTGTGCACATGGGTGGCATGGGGGGCATGGGTGCGGGTCTCCTGGACGTTTCAGCCGTGGGGCTGCCATGTCGGAGAGGGACGCCGGTTGCCATTGATGGGTGGCACTGGAGCAAGCAGCTCACAAGAAAATGCAGTGCCTGTTGACGCAATAGCCTGCCACAGAAGCCCACACCCTCGGGCGACATATACAGAACGAGATGCTGCATTGAAATGCAAGCACTGCAGTGGCGCACACCATCTCTCGCTGTCTGATTAGCTCCTCTGACGCCTCCCGCAGCTGCATGGCGGGGCCATATGCTACAAAGTCTTCCATCAGAGCCCTGCGAGCCCTCTCGGGAAGTTCCGGGGGCCTGGAGGGGTGCATCGCTTCGAGCACGCCGGGCAGATCATGCTGGACGAGGGCAGTGCGGGCCTCGTCAGTCGCACCCTCCAAGGTTTTCAGCAGGTCCCGCACGATCTCGTCTGTCTGTGCCGTGTACCTGCTCACAACACCGAGCTGAATTAAAAGCTTCACTTCAAGTGCAGTCCATGCCACAGTTGCAGGCCCAGACACCCATGCCAGCCTCAAGGCAGCGTGAGCTTGAATGATCACTGAGCGATTCATGTTCCAAGGCTTCCCCCCCCTGTCCAGGATAGCAACAGATTCAACGCAGTAGGCCTTCTGTGCCGAGACACCATGCTGAGGTCAATCGAGTCGCCAATTGGCCCAGAAACGCACTTGGACAGGTGGCGGGTGACTGTGTCAGGGACAATCTGCTCAAACCACTTCTGCGGGGAGTTCAGGAGCTCAGCTGGGTCATGAGGGCTGGCCAACTGCTTCGGGGGAAGCTTGGGGAGGTTATCTGGAACAAGCTGCATGTAGATGTTACGCTGAGCACGCTCCGACTCTTCCAGCTGTTTCTCAACCTTGACCTCGAGGGCCTGCAAGGTGCAAGCACTCAAGCATCCATCCAGTCACATCAGCATTCGGGTACACATCAATGGCTGCCACAGTCAAAAGGAGCTGCTCCTGGGGTTTGAACGAGGGCAGTGCTTTGATGGCAGCCGGGACACCCGACCTTCGCAGTGATGACATCTGAGTCGCAACGAAAAGGCAGGCATCCTTACCTTGAATTGCTTCTGCAGCCCTGATAGAGCGAGTTTGACATCCTTGTGCTTGCTCTGCAGTGTAGACGCGGCCCGGCGCAGGTGGCCAAGGTGCTCACCAAATCTGGCCCCTGCCATTGGTTCGAGATGCATTGCATGCAGGTAGTCCGCCTCAGCCTGGTACATAAAATGCTTCACACGGCCAGTCACAGCCCACTCCTTGTCAAAGTGGTTTGTCAGGGACGGAGCCTCATACTTCTTCGCCACATCTGCGTATAGGTCAGCACAGGAAGAGGCGACCTGGGCGAGTAGAGCCTGAGTGAACACCTGGGGGTTGCTGGCCCGCTTTGCATGCATGAGCTCATATGACATTTCTTGCGCCTGGGCGAGCATCAGGGCCTCGAGCATGGTGCAGCACTCGCCTGTGATATCAGTAGTGCGCTTGTGGTCTGTCTTGATTACAAGATGCTCTCGCAGGTGCTTCAGCAGACCTGCAGCAGATGGCTACCCGTTCTTGAGAGTTTTCTATGGTGGACGTGGTACTGGTGGGTGTGCGAAAGTTGTCTACTGCAGCCAGAAGTCACCTTAGGCAGCGGTCAAGAAGACCCAGTGCTGTGAGGAACAGGACAGTGAGTTTCGAGCTTGGAAACAGAGGCTGTTATCGTGGGGTCCAGGATGATTGATGGCCCACGCTGCTGCTCACAATGAGCCCACCAGATTGCAGTCGACAACAGGAGATGACTCAACAAGCAACCCGAAAGAGGCTCTCATGACAGGGACGTGTGTGCCTGACGTGGCCGCTGTTGCCGGTGTCAATTGGGCTCCTGCCATCATTGTGTAGACCGATTCGATACTTACATGAAGCAGACTTTGGCAAAGCAGAGCACCTGCAGACATTGCGAAGCCCTTGGCCGCCTCCGCAATTCCTTGCGTTGCCGTGCGGTTGGCAGACACGCCTCTCTGACTTGAAATGGCAGCCATGCAGAAAACAATGGCAGCCTGCTCGAAGTGAATATTCTTTTGAGTGCACGACAGGCTGTCTTTGAAAGCATCGTGCCACTTGAAGCTGATGTTGACGTGGGAGGAATCTGGGCTTACTGGGAAGCGGAGTTCAATTGCTTTCAGAGCACTGTAGTATCGCGAGAAAGACTCCATCCCAATGCCGGTGACGGATGCACCTGCAGTATTGAATGAAGAGACTATCAAAATGTCACTGGAGGCATGGGCATAGCCATCACGGCGAAACTTAACTGCCTCGATTCCTGCCACATTCGGTTACATCATGTGTGTGGTAGCCGAGATCCTATGCCTAATCAAGCGCACCTGCCCCATGCACCTGATTACGGAGCTCTTGCAGCTCATCTAGAGACTCTGCTGCATCATGTGCCATGCGATCACCATATACACGTTTGATGTACGACATGATCGGCCCCTTCACGTCAACCTTTGAGGTTTTCTTCATCCGGATGCCGACGAGTGGATTGCCAGATTCAGGCATTTAAAATGCTACTGTTGATTGGAATGAACGGATTCTCAGTTGCACGGACTGTGCCCCATTGACGCAGTCGATTAGCGACACTGATGATAGCTTCACGATCAGAAGTGATGGAAACTATAAACAAAATAGCTAGAGAAATTGAACTGCACGGGTCATATTCTGCAAGCCTCCATGCGCTGAAGTTAGCAAACACGAATTGCTCTGGTTGGGGATCTCGGTCGACAGGTGTGAGGTGGTGGTGACAAGGGACCAAGCATAGTCGATGTGCACAGACGTTCCAGTCACCGTTGAACGAGCGGAGCCACGAGATAACATTCTTCAGCTGCGGTCCCGAGGACTCATGTTCATGCTCTCTTCCCCACGCTGATCACAGTTCGGATGACTGCTCTACAGTGTGTGCTTGTCACGGAACAGCCCCAGTCGATTCAAACCGGCACCAGCTCTGCCTGGATCCATGTAATCTCCGTAAGCCCTATGCTATGTCCGCGATGGCGTGCCAAAATAAAAAATTTACAGGCGTGGGGCAATGCCAGTGACCAACAACGGCAAGTGACAGCGCGAATTAGCTGAAGTGGGTCGGTCAAACAGAAAACATGTTCGTGGATAGCGGCGAACACTGCCATTACAATCACTTGATATATCACCTTGGGCTGAGCTGAGATAAGGTGAGTTTTACCTTCCCATCAATAGCGCGCCCAACGCATCTTGGCGCTGTTCTGATCTGTAACTGTCCTGCTTCCTCTCATATATCCTGCAAACTCCTTGTGTGCCAGAAATATGCAATCTGCCATCAATTTTTGAAAATACCAGCTAGCTTATCTAGCACCTCCTCAAGGTCTGTCGGGATATCCGACTCGAATTTCAGCATCCTGCCAGTTGTCGGATGTTCAAACCCAAGCATTTTGGCATGTAGTGCTGGCCTTCCCAGATCATCTACGGCACTTCGAATATCTTTTTCCCTGCAATGACTGGCCATGTGAGCCGCATTGACGTGGCAATCTGATCTGTCATGAGCTTATGCATTTGGGAAATGTCCATCGTGAAATGGTGGGATCACACCGTGCAGGAACCCCTCGAGCCATCTTACTCACAGCGTGATGTACACCCCCATAGCTGCTGTCACCAAAAAGGGGGCAGCCAATATGCTGTGCGTGTACCCGAATTTGGTGAGTCCTGCCTGTTTTTAGCTTCCACTGCACAACTGCAGCTGTGCCGTTTGCTATCGTGTGCACCACCCTGCAATACCAGCACCGATGCTTCTCTCGATGCATAGAGTGGCCATTTTGTCGATCAGGAACGCAGGCCTGCCCTCCCAATTGCCTATTAAGCGGGAGAAAGTGCATTTTGAAAAAAGAGCTTGAAACAACTCGTGGTACAAGTGCACACGAGACAATGCTGAGATGAAGCACTGGACAACCACTTAACGATTGATATTGCCATGTCTTTGAAGTGAGACCGTCCACAGGCTCCCCACTCCCGGTCCACAGGCTGCCAGAGTGCATGCTAATCATAACGCAGAGTTGTACAGAGAATCATGGCAACTGTGTAGGTAATCAGAACTCACTTGTATGTGCTGACAGCTTCACGGCCCCTGGACGACCCGAACCCATACACGGCCATTCGCAGTCGATCAGAAGGATGGCGTCCTATGTTGGTGCACACTTCTCCAGAGGGTTTTTCTGGAATTCCGATGGTGATCGACCAATACAGTCGGTTTATCTGCAAACCAAAAACGTTAGTTTAGAGATCACAAGCAAGGAGGTGATGACACTGTCAAAACACGAAGGGGCCACTATGGCATGGCTAGACATGGAGTACCGTGCGCTGTCGAAATTGTTCGCCAAGCCTTAACATGGCCATGTCTGTTCTACAAACTACCATCAGACCTGTTGTACCCTTGTCTAGCCGGTGCACGATGCCGGGCCTGATGACCCCCTCGCTGTTTTGGGGCAGCATTGGACAATCATCTTCAGAGGATGCATCTACTGCATCGTCTGTATCATTGTCCCGACGAGCGAGCAATGCAGGTTGAGCCGAATCATTGGCACTGGCGAGTGAAACCGCAGGCAAACTGTAGTGATGCAACACTGCATTCACCAACGTGCCGCCGCTATGCCCTGGAGATGGGTGAACGACCATGCCTGCATAGATATTGGGGCTTGATGCACACCACACTGTGTGTCCTTTGCCATGCCTTGTATTCATTGCTGGCGAACGTACTACTCATCGCTGCTGTGTATTCATGTGAGGATCGAGTTCGCATATC
Source organism: Ulva prolifera (assembly GCA_023078555.1). Classification (NCBI taxonomy): domain Eukaryota; kingdom Viridiplantae; phylum Chlorophyta; class Ulvophyceae; order Ulvales; family Ulvaceae; genus Ulva; species Ulva prolifera. The sequence goes on along the minus strand of CM041200.1, from coordinate 5,699,527 downwards.
GTTTGGAAAGTAACATGCCTGCTGCCTTGTTGATGACCAGTACATCACTGTCTTCGTAGAATATATCGATTGGAATATTTTCGGGTTCCGCCACTGTTTCTGGACGAGCAGGGATTGAGAATCTCACCACATCGCCCACATTGCAAGAGAATGAGGGCTTTGTCCGCACAACGCTATTGACACTCATGTTGCCGCCCTGGATACTTGATTTTATGCGCTCGCGGCTGAATGTTGGAAAGTGGACGCTCAAGAGTGCATCTACCCGGCACTTTTTCTGCAGCAGTTCTGTACACTCAACTGCAGAATTCAAACAAAGGACTTGGGTCGGCGGGCCCACACACCGTATAGAAGCAAAACCACCACTGATAATATGACATGGTGAAAAGGGCGAACAACAACTGAGAGGAACTTTCGCAGTGACGTTCCGCCATGGGACATCGTTCGGCCTGCAGAAGGCTTCACACCTTTGGCCCCACATCTGCAACTCTAACGCGATACTCTACCAGTCCACTTCTCACACCCTCAATATGACAATGACACTGTAATTGTCTCGTTGTTCCATTGCCCGGAATCGACATCATACAACGAGATGCCCTTGGCACGAGCTGCGCCATTTTTGCTAGCAGGATGGATCCAATGCTGCAGTCTCACTCAACTCGCCATAAATACCTCTTGCTTCTCAGAAACCGTGGCAAGCTGCGATCGACAATTCGCAAGACAACGCACAACGAGGCGTCACGGACGGGAATGCGCACGATCGAAGTTTGTGATCAGCAGGCGTGCTCCTCCCCACACAGATTCTCATAAAGGCAGCTATTCATGATTTTGAAAACAGTGATGCTCTTATACGTGGCTGGCCTGGCCCCACTGGGGTCCGGCAAGGTACGCAGCCAAAAATGCATGTAGACAGTGCATCCCGATGTTGTCATGCCGCAGTCTTCATCAAACTGAAAGACGGTGCTGAATTTCGTGAGGGGGAACAACTGACCCAGGGGCCACAATCTAGCTTCTGGATCTGTGCATGTCCTCGGCAATTTTTGGTTGCCACTACTGGTCAAATCTACGATGCAGCGTATGGTGATCCTCATGTGCGCACAGATGTGCACGCACTATACTCCGCGCTTGATATGGATACCCCTTTGTTGCTCGATCGCTGCTCTGAAGTCGGGCATGTCAACGCTACTTTCTGGCAATCCTAGGTATGATTCGGCAGAGAAGTCATCAAGACGGCCCATCAGTGCATCCAAGCCAATGTTTGATGAGGGAAGCCCCAGCCGCGTCCTGCGTACGCTGGAGCCCATGAACACCAACTGGACATGTCAATGGCACGAATGCTGCTCCTCGATAGCGGATATTTGAATCCAGGCCGGCGATGCAACGTTTACCTGGCAAGCAATATAAAATTTCGTGAGAACTCGGTACGCACTTGTTCACGATCTGCGCTTCAATTTGCAGTCGAGCGGGCAAAGCCAAGCCATATGCCTGTTGCAGCTGCTGCAAGTCTTGGTCAAATCCATGTACCCTTCGCTGCACATGAACTTACATCAAGCTCATTTATAGCTTATTATTTTATGGTAAGCCTGGCTTCAGGGATGTGGACTGATGACAAAGCAGTCTCATGCAAGCAGATCCACATCGAAGGTTATGTGATGTAGCACCTGTCTCTGTGCCTGGTCTACAGGATGAACAGGTCGAGCCTCGGCCTTGAGATTCCTCAGTCCATTCCTTATGGGGTCATAGTTTGCAAGCGGCATAGGCAGTGACTCCTCCTGCAACGACAGTCGATCCAGTCATGCAGTGCCTGCGTACGCCGCGCTCCAGGACTGTGCGGCATACAATCTCCTGACGCAATGCTCCCTGTTCGAAGTCACACCATGATCGGTCTGCTGGAAAGTGCACTCCCAAGTACGCTCGAGGGCTGACGGGCTGACAAGCCAACGCCGTTAGAGAAGATGGAATTTGGCTTGAGGTGTCTCGAAAGATTCATCGACATCGCCCGTTTGCGTGCGCTGTTGCTTGCCTTTGTTGGGAGGTGTGTAGCGTTCGAATGTGGTGGGTCAAAGCAGCGTGAAACGCCAACGACGCCACACGGTGAATCGCACATGTAGCCACGTCATCTGTCGCAACAGAACCCGAGAGCAAGCCGAGCTTTCCTGACATCGATTCTCCGACACCGGAACTTGAGTTCAGTATGACAGCCACATTAGGTTTTTCCTGCGAACAGACGCCCGTGTACGCATGCAGCCAGAAATTGCCACAACCAGCCAGCTTTTGCCAGCTTTCCATCGCTTGTCTCCCATGCAGCCAGGTCCAAGTTTCTCACCCAGAACATTTACAACTTGGCTTTAGTAGTTACAACAGCTGTTGGGCGTGGGTAATCGCAGTGCTACGGCAATGCTTCTCAACACCAATAACGTGCTTGATTGATGCTGTGAGGCGCACGGAAGCGTCTGATACAACAAACAGCAGGTATCAAAAGTAATTTTGAACCGTGACATGATTACCTCACATGCACCCCCTACCGAATTAGGCAGCAGCAGGCAAGTTTATCGTATACACTGGCAAGAACTAGCCGTGAGGGGCGCAGCAACGACATCACAATCATACCAAAAAACCATCCACTCTCCGAACCGCACAAGGCGAACCCGTGTGACTATAGCTTAGGCAAAGGGCATTAAGGGAGAAGCCACACAACAATAAGGCCTTCCATGGGCGGATGCACATACCGCAGCGATGTGACCCTTGCAAAACAGCTGACGGCCGTGGGCAGCCCTGCAGCGGTCCAAGATGGGTTTGTGCAATTTGCGGCCACTTTGTCAGTAATGTTCACAGCCATTATTGCATCCTTTGCTGGTTTATCAGAATGGTAGGGCTGTGTGCATGGGTTCTTCGAACCCACCGCAGCGGGATGATCCCTTGCAGTACTTGTGCCAACTAGCCTCCACCTGCATTGCTGCTGGCTGCACCAGCAATTTCGTCTGTAGCCCTTGCAACAGCTTTTCCTCAGGCTGCATTGCGACTTGAAAGTGGCACCCTCTGCATTCGTCCTAACATACCACAATGCATGGTGCAGTGCTGTACCACCCGCAGCGAGCCCCCCATGGAGTGCAGCACCAGGCTCGGGTGCATGTCAATCCTTGTCCTTGAACATGGCGTAACAGAATAGCTGCGGACCGCACGGCTCTGAACTGTGTGCTCTCAATCGTGCGACCAACATAAGTGTGAAGATTGAAAGTGTACACGCTGTATTCCCTTGCATTCGCTGCATAACGCAGGAAGGGAGTGTCTCTTGATTCCCCCAGATTCGTCAGTGTCCGGGCCTGTGCACAGGCGTTCTGCCCCCTTTGGATTCTGCACAGGGTTGTTTCTATGCTTGCATCGAATCACCCGCCACCATTTCTGCATAGGCATGTGATGATATTAGAAGAAGCTCAATGTAGCCATGGTTGTACAGCCAAACAATCACGTTTGAATGTCGAAATGAGGGCAAACTGCTCTATTGTGTGGATGACCTCACCTGATAATCTATGCGTTGGCCACAAGATCCGTTATTGTGCTATCCAACATCAACGCTACTGGAAAACACTAGCACACAATAATCCACGCCAGCGGAGACACCATGGCCAGACCAGAAGACTGTACTCCTTGTGCCTTGTGCCTTGCATCAATTCTCCCTGCCCTGCAGCACTATTCCACTGAACCACATACGACTTGAACGATGGCTCCCACATGAGCTGCCCTATAGACTGTGAGCATGTGTCGCACAAGCCACGATCCCACCTTTTGCCGCGCCAGTTGCAAAGCCAGCAAAGATAACGAGAGCTGTTGATCTGGATCTATAGAGTAGTCGACACCACGGCTCATGATGACTGTTTGCACCATTTCTTCAACCTCTTGCCGGCTTGGAGTGCGTGTCTTGGATTCGTCCAGCAGCTGAGGGGCTAAACTATGAGCCTGCAAAGTGGTGAATGCCAGCTCAGCATGTTACATCAGCTGACCAGGAATGTATGCAGTAGCGCAGGTGCTTCCACCGGAAAGCATGTGCAAAGCACCACCTGTACGTCATCCACACCGAAACATCAACTGGTGCAGAAACATTTTGGATGTCTGCCAAAGTTGTACTTGGCAGAAAAAGTCCTTTCGGAGGTGATGATCACACCTCAATAGCAAGCAGACTTTCAACTAATAGCGTTTGCGACAATTGGCGACTGGGTTGAATCTCCTTTGACTGAGCAGCCCGTCTGGCCCATCTCTGAACTTGCAGCAGCAGCTGTGTTCCTAGTGCAGCAACAAACTGTGTGTACGGCAATCCCTCTTCAAAAAGCACCCGCTTCGTTCGTGGTTCCAGGCTTTTTCCAAGCAGCTTTTTTAACTGGGCTCTGCTTTTCTCCACTTTCTCTGGGGTGGGGACGGCCTCATATTGAATATCGAATTCACCACTAGTTTCGGATGAGACAACATAGACCCGCTTGCTAGATCGAGCCTGTGGCAGCTCGCAACGTAGCCGGTGAAGCCATCCATTGAATGATTCCCCTGACTGCACGGCATAATGTGCAGTGCCAAAACAAGAGCGGTCAGGTGTGTTCTTCGTCACAGGAGCTTTCTTGCGATTTCCTGCTGCAGGATTGACGCCAATGTCGCCATGAGCAGAAGAGGCATCCAGAATTTGCCTTGCGATACATGCCATGGCAAGTTCGTGTCGTCGCATGAGCATATCCATTAGGGCCGAATGCTGCAATGTGGACAGGATTGCGTAGCGAGAGAATGTCCACTGCCGAACTGCAAAGCAAGTCAATCAGCACAATTGTATGCCTGCAGGGGACGGCATGTAGCAAATCAGCCCCAATGCGGCAGCACAAAGCAGGGCGCCAACTGCTTTCCGCCAGGAGTGGGGGTTTTCACAACGTACGAGTCATGGAAGACCCTTCGGTGATTTGCTCGAGTGCGTTCCGTCTACTCCTCGCTCCTGTTTGTGAAGCATCCGTGCTGCAGCGCCTCGCTTGGTTTTCAGATCGCACGACAGAAGCCAGCGAGGTGTAGCAGCCTCTTGGATTGAAAGTCAATAGTTCACGTCTATAGCTACTCTGAACTGCGCGGAAGATTGACGGACTGAACAGCAAACAGACATTCGCGGACATGGTGCTACTTGATCAAGGACCGACCCAACGAGACACAATTACGGCGACCGCAAGATGTTCGCAATGTACAGATCTATCGCAGCTTAACACGTATTTGACAAGTAGCTTTGTCTGGCAAGTGACTTTGCTTCAAAGCATGCTGCGAATGCCAGCTCAGGTCAGACGTCGCAAGCGAAACAGTGGAAGTCTGTGGTGCACGTGCTGAGTGTACCAGGATAAGCTTGCTCAATGAAGTGGCTTCATGGCGCGCCATGGTGGAACAGTGCCGGCCGCAGGTTGGCCAAAGCATGCGGCTTCGCACCTGCGCGGTGACGCAGCGCGCTGCATGCAGTGTCGTGCACTGTTCAAAGTGCGTTAGCGGCAGATGACCTGCAGAGATGGCAGGATTGCTCGTTATACGAAAGAAGTGCTGATACATACTTCTCAAGCTACCATGCATTATGTACACTCACTTGGGGGCATCCATCATCGGTGGGGGCACCTGTGATCCGCTTTAGGGCAGACCAGCGTCTTTCTGAAGACCACAAGGAAGTCCAACATCGCCTTGCCATCGCGACATACCGTATGTATACGTGGACGCTATGGTGACCTAGCGCTGCTATGCTCAAAGCAACGATGAAAGCTTCGCTCCCAGTGCCGCTGTGTCTGTGCTGGAGAAGAGTACACCCCTGAAGAACAGAGGGGCGCAAGTTGGCCACAATGATGACGTACCTTCGCAGCTTTACGCATGCATTCTGCTGGGCTCTGGTTGCTGGATTGCTGTTCGCGATCGCACCGTCTCTCTCTGCCGGTGCCACGGATGCCCTCTTCATATTCTATCAACCACTCCTTCCGATGCTCTTCATGCTATGGCTTTGGACAGCAGTAGTATCTTTTTTCGAGGCATACTACATTCGCTATGATGCATGCTTCGCTGCCGAGCATCTGAAGTTCCTTCTTTCAGCTGGTGACCTGGCAAGAATAGCCGAATCGTGTACCACACTGATGTCTATCAGCGTTTCAGCCTACATCCTCCTCGCAAGCAATAACTACAATATGCTTGCTGGCTATCAACCTGGCGTCTTCTATTCCGCAATCGCTATGCTGCTGGCTAATCCTTTGGACTTCGCACATGGCACAAACTACAGCCCACAGAGATGGTTTTTCCTGGACACACTGCGGAGAGTCATTCTCCCATTCCAGGTGAGAGTTCTTATCTTGCAGTCGATTGATCTTGTGATAATGCACAGCAGTGTGTATCCTGTTTTCACTGCGTCAGCTAATTGCTGAAATCCCGCCTGAGTGATGAAGATTCACAAAATCTGCAGACAGTGCACTTCACCGACTTCCTCCTGGCAGATATCATGACATCCTTGGCAAAACCACTCGGTGATCTAGCTATAGCAATATGCCATCTCACTTCCAGACGGCCGATAATGGAATCAATTGCTCATGGATTCGACCCTGGTACGCAATCTCGCATACAGGCTCCGGGATAGTCCTGAAAGTATTACCTCTGTCAATCTGTGGCCTTTCCTGTGTTGGTCATAAGACAGCGAAGCTGCCGGTCTACCCTGTTGCAAATGTGGCTATGCAAAGGCCTTGGCACACATTCAAATCCGTGCAGTAGTCCGGCCCGTGTACGATATTGACATCCACTTAGAATTCAAGCCTTCTCTGTTTTGTCGCTATGCATGTGTCGCTGCGGTTCTGACATCTCTCTAGTGGCTGTGTGTGGGTGCAGTGCTGGATCTGGATCATTGCTTCGTATGCTCGACGCCACGGGAGCTGTCCGTGTAGCAAAATTCAGTAGTTGAAATATTAAACGCACCAGAAATATGGACCAGGGTGGTATGAGTAGATTTGAAACTGAAGTTCAGTGCTGCTTGTGCAGAGGTGTGCGGAAATGGAGCCGCATTCATCCCGTATGTTCTTGCCCTGCCATACATATGGCGATTTTGCCAGTGCCTTATCGTTGCACGTGCAAACAATGATCAGGGGCAGGTGCTCAATGCCATCAAGTACACAACAGCACTGCCAGTTGTGTTCCTCAACTTCGTCAAATACAGCGTGCCACAGCATGCTTGGAGGCAGTTTTGGAAACCGCTGTGGCTTGTATCTGCATTTGTCAACACCACCTACTCGTTCTACTGGGACGTGGAGCGTGATTGGGACATCAGACTGTTCACTCCTGGTGCGATCATTCTGCCAGTTCGCAGCTGGACAACGTCGCATGCCATTGTGAGTCATCAAACATATCCTCTTGGGTGCATACTAGAAAATAAATAGTTTATTGTTTAAGTTTTTTTTTTTCAGGCTCACTTAAGCACCTGTGAATACGACAAAGCGGGTGCATCGTGATGGAAATCCAAATGCTTGTAATACACGGGCTGCTCAGCAGTGATCTCGCAAAGTTTGCGTCCAGGTGCCCGTCAGATTTTGAAGTCAAGCGTACGGATGTTCCAAAGCAGTTCACTATATTTCACTCTGATTGGAATCAATCTCGTTCTTCGGATTTCATGGACATACAAACTCAATTCGGATCTGAGGCACATGAAGTGGTTTGTCTTGCTCATGACGCTACTTGAGGTATTCAGGCGTTTTTTGTGGGCCTTTGTTAGGGTTGAGAATGAGCTGAGGAAAATCGAGGGCAAACAACCGGCACTGGGGCCACTCATTCCGCACCAGCAGCAGCTGAGCAGGGACAAGAAGAAGAGCAGTGCGTACATGGAACCAGATGATCGTAGTGCGGACTCTCCTGGCAGCGAGGCAGAAATTTGAGTGCAGAAACCAGCCATTCAAGCAGTTCCAGGTTGCATTGTCCTTACACTCGCTAAATGCAGTCCATCCGCAACATATCGACAACACAATCGACGGACTTGTCACAATCAGCAATACCGTAGAATTCAACAATTCGTTCTCCCTGGTACAGAAATTCTTTAATGCACCAGTACCTACATGCCTGCGGCAGACACTGACACGCATCCCTAGCATACACCACGCAAAGCTATATCATCCATTGCCTAAAACAGGCCACTGCGAATGAGTGCCCCGCCAACAGCTGCTGCGAGACCAGACAATGCAGTCGCAAGCACCTGCTGTGTCTCTATCGTGCTCACCTCCTCCTGGCAGACAGCGCGAGCGAGCAGTTCCGTTACCTTAGTCCTGTTCGGCGAGTCGCGAATCCGGAACTCTCGCAAGAGCTTCACCCCACGATCATACACATGATATCGGACGCACACTGTCAACAGTGCATTCAGCACATGCACAGTGGGTTTGATACCAAGTGACCGTAGCCGCCGCTGGACACGAAGTGCAACCCGCCATTGCCCCGCCTCACTGTATGCCTGAATTAGCGCAACAGCAACGTAATCGCGCAGCGGTATGTTGCTGGCTTGCATATGCGCGATTGCCGCCTCAGCCTCAGCATGCATGCCACATCGGCTGTACGCAAATACCAGCGTCTCCCAGCTCACCCGCCAAGACTCCCCAGAGATCGAGTCAAACAGCGCCTCGGCAACGTGGGGCTGCTTTGCACAAGCTGCAGCGTACATGGCCACATTGAACATCTGGGATGTTGGAGCGATGCCCAACTCCTGGGAGCGCCCGATCACCGCTGTGCACTCGCGCCAGCGCCCCGCCCGAGAGTACGTCATCATCAGCGCCACACACACCGCATCGTTCACATCGCTGAAGCTCTCCTGCCGGCGCCCCGTTGGCAGCCCCCGCCCCGTCAGGTCTCTCACCTCCTGTTCAGCCGCCTCCGCATCTATCCTCTCCTCACAGGCCTGCTCTGCTGCTCTGGCAGAGTCCCTGGCTGCAGCTGCGGCAGCGCCCGCCACGCTCACTATTGGGTCTAACTGCGGCCCTGTGCTTCCGCCGCCTGTCCGCGCCTGCTGTGCCTCTGCTACCACTGCGGCGTGGGCAGATGCACAGTCAGCAGCAGGTGTGGACGCTCTCTCTGCATGGCTCTGTGCGCTACTCCACGCCCACTTTGCACCAGGCTGTCCTTTAACATCACTCAAGACAGCACCGTTGCTGACAGAAATCTCCTCTGCACCTTGCATGGCTCCTTTCACTACTGGTTCCGCGTCCAGTGTGATGCCAAGGAAAGCCTCAACTGCATGGAACCCCTCCTCCGTCCACTGACTCCATGTCTTTGCCATCAAAGCCTCTGCGGGACCAGACACGGCCGCCCGAGGCAGCGACGCGGAGGCCTGGATGGCAGCGGGCATGTCCGCAGTCGCCTCTGAGAATATGGCCTCTGCAATCTCTGCAGACGCCCCCCGGGACGCATCCCCACGACCCACAGCCTTCACAAGCACTGCTAGCACGTGTGCGTCTGCGGCCGGGCCACGCCACTCAGGCGAGCGCATCGCACGCCACAGCGCAAGCGCACGCCCGAGCTCGCCCGAGGCTCCATACGCCCCCATCAGCCCGGTGTACGTCTGCGCCCGTGGCTGTACGCCAGACTGTTTCATCTTTTCTAGCAGCGTCTCTGCAGCACGCCATGCCCCCGTGCTGGCATATGCATGCATCAGGGATGTGCACGACACGCAGTCGGGCTGAATACCGCTGCGTGTCATCTTGATGAAGATTTTGTGGGCCATTTCGGACTCTCTTGCATGGGCACAGGCTGAGATTGCAGCAGAGTATCCATGGCCTGCACAATGAGGGGCATCTGACTGGTGTCAGCCTAAGAGATTGGAGATGGCACGCCATTCGTGCGAGCATGACAGCTGTGGCTAAGGCTGCATGGTTGAGCCCACCTGTGATATCTCGCTTCAGCCTCTCTTGCATCTCGTCCCACAGATCTAGGGCCGCACGAGCGTTACCCATCTTGGTATGGGCGCGTATCGCCAGCACATACGCTTGTGCAGGCGGTGCGGACTGGCGGTTGTGCAAGCTATCAAACAGCTGAAGGGCCTGGCTGTAGTAGCTGGCTTGAAACAAAGCTGCCATGTAGGTGCATGTCAGCTGCTCATCCCCCCGAATTCTTGCACTTTGCGCATGCTTCCAGATCATCGAGGCTTGGGTGAACGTGCGGGCTGCTGTGGCTGCTTGAATAGCTGCTGTGTAAGTATACACCGTCGGAGTGAGCTCTTTACGACCTTTCTTAGCCTCTTCGATCATCCAGAAGAAGATGTTCAGGGCTGCTGCTGGCTGACCCAGCCGCATGAATGACGATATCAGAGTGGTGCAGAGTCTGGAGTCAAATGCATGGTCGATATCTAGTAGCCAGCGGTGAAGCACCAGCAAGCGATCAGATACGACTGGATCGTGCGATATGCTGCATATCAGTTTATCCAAGTCCTTGTTGCTGTAGTTTCTGTGGCGATGTGCTGCCGTCGAGCTGTCGCGATTTGACGTGGGAGGCTTGAACGGTATTTGCGGGCTTGCAGCTTCCTGGAGCCACGTGGGTAAGGGCAGAGTTATCGATCCATCCACTTGCACTGAGCCTGTGTGGGGGCCTAGCGGTGTCTGCAAATCGACCGCAGAGTGAACGTGTTGTAGCAGCGCGCAGCGAAGGCCCAGGTATCTCGGACCTCACAGGGAAGTACCCTAGAAAAATCACAAGCAGACAGTACCTGTCTACTGAATGACAACGTTGCTTCAGCTTGCGAGGCGCACGCTCCAAGTTTGAGCGGTGCGATGGCAGAATGAACGGTGCTGCTACCAGCGCGAGCAGGACGAAACAGATGCTTCGCAGGATACCTGACCTCACAGAAGACTGAGAAGCTTGTTGCACATGAATGATTGAGCATCAGAACAGGCCACAGGCAGCATGCGACAACCGACTGCCACTGGAGCCTTGGTGCCCGTTGGAAATCGAGGCAGCTGAGGAATACACATGCGGGGGAAGTACGCAATTGATCCGGTCGATGGTGATCATGTTCTGAGAGATGTATGCTGCATCCACTTCAGTCACTCCTTCCGCGCGACTTATTATTGATGCCAGAGGCTGGCACGTGTGTGCGATCCCTTGTAGCCACGCTGCTACCGCTTTACATCGACGTGAGGGAGTCACAACGCACCTTGGTAGCTGCGGTACGAGACGCCCGCAACAGGGCGACATGATGTGGAATCCCACCACTTACCTTCCAAGTTCTCCTGTATGAGCGCCTGCATGAAGGAAGTCCAGTCTATCATCCTGTCCCGTGCAGTGTTTTCCAGACTGAATCGATGTTCTCGTGGCGAGCGCGCTGTACATTTCACAAACACGAATGTCGAGTCAGCCTAAATGCCTACGCAAGTGTGCTCAAGGTTCTAGCGAATGTACCTGGGACGACAGTTGATTGATCGCACTCATAGAAAGTCCTGCAGCATGGGAAGTTCCAACTGAGAGAAGGTGTACTTCGTCCGTGGTTGTTGCTGTCTTGTCATCCCGTTTCCTCCCAGACAGCATCAGTATGGTTCTTCTGAAAATCATCCGGAAGACCAGGCGCAAGGAAAAAGAGATGCGCATCTTGATGGTGTATGTTCCTCCATGTTTGCTAGACTGTGTGCAGGAGGGAATCAACTTGATATATGTAGCTACTGAGTGTAGAGGGCTAGATAACGCGGGGAAAACAACAATTGTGAAACGGATCAACGATGAAGACGTCAGCGAAGTCTCTCCAACGCTTGGTTTCAACATCAAGAGCATGCCGTACGGGGAGTATCTGCTGAATATATGGGATGTTGGGGGCCAGAAAACTCTGAGGTCATACTGGAAGAATTATTTCGAGCAGACTGATGGCCTGGTGTGGGTTGTGGACAGCTCCGATCGCCGACGACTGAAAGAGTGTGCAAAGGAACTTCACAATTTGTTGATGGAAGAACGGCTTGCTGGAGCCACACTCCTCGTGTTTGCGAATAAGCAAGACGTTGACGGCGCCCTTACTATAGACGAAATTAGCAAGGTCATCAGAATTGACCTGATAGGTAACCGGAACTGCAAAATCATTGCATGCAGTGCACGTGCTGGCACTGGATGTCAAGAAGGCTTTGAGTGGATCGTGCAAGACATAGGGCAGCGAGTGTATTTGTTATCATGATCCAGGCTCTCATAGTGCAATCTTGCTTGACAACAACTGCGCCAGTGGCGGTGGGCAGCTGCACGTCCCATATGCTCTGACCACTGTGATATTCATATTGTACAAAGGGAGGCGGACACCGTCCAACCTATGCCAAATGCAGCCGCTTTGTCATAAACTTCAGCAGGGCAAAGTTTGGCTGAAGTATCTATCCTCTAAAATGGTCATCCTGATGCATCCATCTTACTGAATTTTTGTTAGCATCTGTTGCTGGCAATCAGATCATCATAGCTCTTGATGACCACTAAGAGATGGAACACCGTTCTCCAGGGACTCTATCACATCCTCTGCTATGGTGGTGGAAGTTGCATCCGTGAGTTGCTCAGGCCCGGCTGCGTCAGATGGTAGTGGCGGAGACCCAGTGCTTCCCAGCAATCGTTCGACTCGCTGATGGAAAAATTGCCAAAGCATTTCGAACAGCATTGTCAAAGCTTCCCAGACTCCAACCTTGCGATCTTCTCTGCACACATGGAGCTCATCAGGGTACGGAGACCTGGATCCGCTACCCATGCAAAGCACAGTTGCTGCAGACACTTGCTTGACCCACATCAGAGTTCACGCCGATCGCCAGTTTTGCTATGCCGTAGATTGCATGTTTCGAACACCAGCTCACCCCGGCTCTGGGTAAATGTGCGCCCTGGGAACGTTCATACAAGCATGTGTATCACATGACCAGCAGACATCGGCCCTCGAGGCGCACTTGAAATTGAGAAAAGCCTCCAAGGTGTGATATGCGATGTAAGAAAGGGCGCATAGAAATCCATATCTGACCAGATTCCATGGGATGAAGCCAAATAGGCCTTCTTCTCCAAGCTCTGCTGGCGGTGCTGCCTTTGGCCCCACAGGTGGGCTGAGCCATGGCTTGGGTGCAGCATCGCACTCATGATCAAACATATGCGCCGCAGCACACATGGAGCTGCAGTAGGCCTTGAGCTTGCATGTATCACACCTGTAAATCAGATCAGACCATGTCCCACCACGCGTTGTCTTGCAGGATGCTACCACAAGCGGCAGCGCTGGACAGCGCATGATGCCGAGCTGTTTCCGGAGCTGTGCAAAACCAGCGCTGATATGTCACGGGCGACAGGCACCTGTGGACTTTGAGGCACTGATTCTTGCAATTCTCACACTTTTGTGGCTCTGGTTGCAGGGGAGGCTCGAGCCATGTGTAATACGAATAGAAGCGCTGGTCAAAGACTCTCCAATCTGTGACAGGTACATGCCCGGGCTTGATGTCCTGGAGGCGCTCCTCTTCCAGGTAGTCCGCCTTCGTCTTGTTCTTCTTGCCCTTTTTCTTCTCTACGGCCTTCCGAGCCTTTTCTTCCTTCTCCCACTCCTTCTTCAGGACAACCAGGTACTGCTTTGTGGGGCAATGAAACAGCACGGCATCCTTCAGGCTGCTTTTCTCGAGGCGCTTCTCGCCTTCATGAATCTCTTGCATGAGGCGCTTTGCTTCTGCAAGCTCGAAAGAGCTCCCGGGCAGCCCCACGGTGATCAGGAATGCGAGGTCATAAGCTGCCGGTACAAACGCAAAGTCGTGGCCCAAGTGAGCCGAAGCCGATGCTGCATGCTTTGCGCTCTGGAATGCGTGCTCAAGCACCTACACACAGCACATGCGGTCGTAACTTCAAGGCTTTGCAACGTGCACACGCACTCCTGGAGGCAATCATGAACATCAGCCAGCTTGCGTCACATGATCTGCCATGTCGTTGACATCGCCGATGGATGTGAAGGCTGTTGATGAGGACCCCATCAGACCTCCCAAGGTGACTGTAGAAACCTCGGATATGCATAGGCTGGTCAGGAGCAGGCATACACACAAGCGCAGGCAGCAGCAGTGTACATTACAGTTTGAATTATACAGACACTGGGAAATTTGTCGGGGATGGGAGGCGCACGTGCTGGGTGATGAACATCACTCCTAGTGTCATCTTCTGTATAGTATTCCATGCATGCTCAGCATGGCCGGCATACTGCTCATTGGCAAGCATGATCATGATTCCTGCGGCCTCCGCATGCCGAAAGATGTATGTCATATTCTTGTACCGGTCAGCAAATAAGAGCTGCAGCACAAGGGAAACGATACAGCGGCAGAGTCTCCTCCTGTCACGAGCTGACACGATCAAGACGTTTATCGCAAAAGCAGCTTCTAGTCTCGCTATACACGAAGACATACGAACATGTGGCGCACCTGGCGATACAGCAAACACAGCAGGCGCATGATGGAGAACTGGAGGCCTTTGATGGGAATGCCAAATTCAGATTCCACGCACTGGTAGGTGCTGATCTGCTTTCGGTCGGCGATGTACTGGAAGGCCTCCTCAAGGAGGTCAACTGAAACCTCGAGGCGGGGTGCGTCGGCATTCTTGCCATGGTCTGCCACAGCTGCGGCTGCATACGCTACTTGTTGCAGGAGCACGATTGGGGATGGAGGCTTTCGGAAGAAGTGTAAGTCCCAACCTGCATATGTTACACTGGGGAGGTCTATGGCACATGTTGCAGCAGTTTATCGATCACATGTCCTGTGTCCAGTCTCTTGCTTGAGTGCTCGTGGCAAAGCTACCGTAGAGGGACACACCTCCGGTGGCATGCTTGAAGGTTGACCATTTAACACGATCTTGAATGTGCTGATGGGCCGAAGTCTTCTTGATGCCTTCGCTGACAGCTTGGAATGTGCCTTGCAAACTTACCCACCCTGCCGTCTTCACAAGCGTCTCTATCAAAGATTTCAATGCTGCACGATACTCTGTACCTTCGTCGCCATCTTCATCATCTGTGTTGCCTGCACCCCGTCGATGTTGCTCAGCGCACGCGCACGTTGATCCGCACAAAACGTGAACGCCTACGCAGGCAACAGCGCGAACCTTGACGCAGAACAGGCGCAAGCTTTGTCAGGATCTCTTTGCTTTCAGTCAAAAGCTTCACGCCCGGTTCTCCCTTGCCCGCTGAGGCCTGCTCCATGATTTTGAGGCGTATCGGCTTACTATGCCTTCGCGACGCTGGCGGGCAACGCACGGGTGGGGTGCGAAAGACGTGGTGCTGGGCACATGCGATCAGCGGGGCAAGATAGAAGGCATTAGTTGCAAAAGAATTATTATCGGGTTGCTCATGCCCTTACGCGATTCTGTGGCAATCTCAAGGCACGTTCGGGGTCCTGAGCATTTCCAAAACTATGCAGTCCATGCACGTTACACTATTGGCGCAACACGAAGTGTCCTGACGCACGTCATGCCATCAGCAGAAAGTCGGACGGTCTTATGTGCATGGCCTAGCTTGAGGTATGCCGCACACACATGTGCACATTTGTCGCGTCGCGCACCTCGGAACATGCGTTCACGGCTCATGGGCTTTGCTACCACATCCGAAGTATTTCTGATCACGTGAGCTTTCCAGAGCTTCACTCAAATCTCGTTTTGAAACAGCAGCACGTCCGCTCGTTCTCAGGAGACAGATCTCTTTACTGCTACGTCTCACGCATCGATTGCCATCTACGCTCAATTTATCTCAGTCGTGTGCTCTACTGTTTTGATTTGTAGGACGGTGTGTTTTCCCCACAGCTGGCGGCATGGTCGAGCAAGCCATCGTTCTAGCAGGCGGCATTGACCCAAGGCTCACCCCGCTGAGTACTAGCGATCACCCCAAATGTCTGCTACCGGTAGCCAACTCACCAGTGCTTCTATACTCTCTTATGGCCTTGAAGCATGCCGGGATCATGTCTGTCTTGGTGGTGTGCTCCGACGACGTCCAAATTACACCAACTAGAACGCTCATGACTCACGGTGCTTTCGTGAGGTCATCAGGGAATCCACGTCTGCATCACTGTGCTTTAAATTCAGGTTGCCTGGGGTGAAACAATGAAAATACAGAAGTACGTGAAAGCAGAAGCGAAGCTGCAAGGCATGTCGATAACGGTGGTTTCAGTGGCCAAAGACAGCGGATCAGCAGATGCTGTGCGGGCTGTTGCGGACAAGCTTTCAGGAGATATAGTGGTAGTGATGAGTGGAGACACTGTCACCGATGTGCCACTAGACACAGTGTTGTTCACACACCGCACCCGGGGGGCAGTCGCCACAACCGTGCTGGCAGAAAGCACCTCTTCTGCTGCAGCTACAACCAAGCCGGGCAAGATCCCCAAGGTACGCTATTGTCGCTTGTGATAGCTATCAATGGTGCTGTGTGTGGAGTGCAGTACATTGAAGTACTGTACTGTATACATGTTCCCAAAACCACCCCGTCTGCGCAACCAATGTATACAGGCAAAATATGCAAGATGCCAAACGTTTCCCACCTTAACTGCTCCAGCCCGCAGGGGGTCGACTACGTGGCGCTGGAGCCAGTCTCACAACGTATAATAAGCTACGCATATGATCCTGAGCATCTGCGCCGGGTGGTCATACCGCAAGCTGCAGTCAGGTCAAGCTCCCCAGTAACGCTGTCTACCCATTACCGGGATGCGAGCATCTACATTTTGTCCCGTCAATTCATTTCACAAATCCAGGCCTCCGACATGAGCAGCATCAAGGTGAGTGTCCTCTCCCCCCCCATTGTTGAATGGCCTTGCCGATTGCAGTCACTGATCAGACTGTGATTCTGTCTTTCCATGACACCGCTTGTGTGTGTTCAAAATAATGACATGTGAAAGACTTTCAATCGCACTTGCCCGTGTCCACGATTCACATGCCACGACCGTGGACAGTATCGTCAGCTTGTGAATGCATATGTGCAACAAAGTATAGCTTGGCCGGCCCAGCACAGATCTGGTCGATATGCAGGTGGACTGCCTACCAAAGCTGGTGAGAGATCAATGGGAGAAGAGCGAGGCCGCACCGAACCCGGGCCATGCTCGAGCTAGCAGCGTGTCCCTGGCTATGAACGTTCTGGACAGCCCAACCAGTGAGCTGTACCAAGCTCAGCTGCAGCACCTGGCGAAAGCGTGCCCCCAATTCCGGGGCAGTGCTTTTGGGGCAGCAGCCGCACGTTCTGGTGACACATTTTGCAGCGCGTACGTTGCACCGCCGCATCAGTTGTGCCGGCGGGTCAACACGCTACCAAGCCTCCTAGAGGTCAACAGGGAGATGGCCAGCAGTGAAGCAGGTGCGTTGCTGCGCCGATCCTGAGAACATTTCGCCCATCTTTGTACAGCGTGCTGTAAGTTTGCATGGGTGAGTTGCATGCAGCAATGCCGCATTGTGCGGCTGCTGGTGAAGTATGTACTGCAGTGCTGCTGGCCTCATGGGACAACCACTGCAGCTGCTTCTGTGGCGCTGCAAGCCCTGCTTGGCTCCGCCCTGGCATAGTCCTGTTGTGCCGGCTCTGTCTCCAATGCTGGCGTGATTCACAGATTCACACAGACCGCGGTGATTGAGGTGAAGCAGCAGTGTGCAGGGCAACACTTCGTCGGCGCACCTGAGATGTTGCATCCAACTGTGGAGCGGGGCAACAAGGCGGTTGTTGGGGCGGGCTGCTTAGTGGCTCAGGCCACGAGCATAGGGGACCGCACCTCCGTGAAACGGTCTGTGGTTGGGGCATCATGCAAGTGCGTGCTATCACAGTGTCAAGGTGCCCCATGCAGTTGGGAATTACCGCTGTTGCATGGATGCACGCCGGTACGCGCGACGGTGCCGTTTCAGCAGGGCGTTTGTTTGCAGGATTGGGGCGAACGTGAAAATCTTGAATTCGCTGATCATGGACGAGGTTGTGATTGGTGACAATGCTCACATTCAGAATTCCATCATTGGGCATAAGGCTGTCATCGGGAGCAAAGCGCAGCTGAAAGACTGCTCCGTCGGTCATGAGAAGCATGTACGCGAGAATGCGGACCACAGGGATGAACAACTGGCCAGCAGCACAGCAAAGGACTGACAGACACATTCGCTTATGTTGTAAGTGAGGGAAGTGTGAACGAAGTATGCCGCCAGTACCCACTGCTGCCGCCTCGACCCTGAGGGATTGGGCATGCAGCGTCTGTCACAGTGTCTCGTATGATGAGTCCATGCCAATCGTACTGTATGCCCTACACAACCTCCGCACAGCACAACCTGGGCACACTTTATTCCCAGCAAACTGCTTATGAATGACGAGCGGGTGATGCACTTGGTCCGGTTCAGGGTTTGCTGGTTGGAAAAACATAGAGTGTATGCGTTCCATTGGTGTAACAAAACCGCATGCTTTCACACCATCCCTTCATTGTAGATGTATCCTGAAAAACTCGATAATGCGAAGCCATGATACAAAGCTCGTGACTGGCTTGTCCAAGGGATGGGCATCTTCTTCAAAGATGTGAACCTCGACCTTCTTCCCACGGCACCTGTACACATGGAGCTGTGGTAAATCCAAGCATGCGCCAGCGCTTTGTAGACCTGGGACAGCTGTCACTCGTCCTACAGCAAGATGGCTGCCTTAAGTCAGCACAGCGGACCTCATGTACCCCACACAAGTCGAAACCTCTGTGAACCATGTCTGTGGCCGTGCAGTCAAAGGCTGTGATGGCCCGAGGCCCCCGGAAATGGCTGTAATGTATACATTGAGCAGTAATACATGCGCAGCAGCTCATCGCTTGGCCCCAGGCACGTCAACATCAGAAAACATCCAACAGGGCATTGCTGTGACAGGAGCAAACCTGAGGGCTTTAGCATAAGACAGGCCGTCCACGGAAGGCACTCTGCGGTCTTTGGAACCAAGCATCATCATGACGGGCGTTTTGACTTTGTCAATGTGCGAGATCGGTGAAGCATCATGCATTTTGCGCTGCTGCTCGAGACTTGGTGGAAACTGAGGCACGCCATCCAGGGCGACGGAACTGCCATCGGTTTCCACCTGGCACCAATCTGGGATGTCCGACACCTGCACATGATCGTTAGGATGACGGCAGCTGGGCCCCTGCTGCAAACCTGCAGGGACAGGCATGAACAACGACATATTTAGTTGACGAAATAGACATGCCTATCCAAGCAGGAGGCGGGCTTCGCACGTTGATCATCAGGGGAATGTTCAACACCGGGTTCCTCATCACTGCAGCCTTGAAGGCGTCCGGGAACTGGCCAATCAAGTGCCCTGTCAAGAATCCTGCATGCAAAGTCGCTTGCTGAGGACCGCCATACAGGGGAACGACAGCAGAGACGCAACAGGTGGCGCCGCAAGCCTGATTATCAAACGATGGACTCTCCAGTCACATCAGGCACACCGATACCCAGAGATGGTCAATGATGAATGCCTGGTGAAGGTGCATTCTCTCTATGGATCAGTTCCACAGACAGTTCAAGAGATTTGTGTATGTGAATGATGTTCCACAGACGGTGGGAGAAGACCATACCACCGTGGCTGCCGCCTTGCACAACGACACGGGCAGGGTCAATCAGCCCGGCTACCACAACCTCCTGCAGTGCTTCGTAGCAGTCCTTGACATCCATCTGCAAGCATGGCATGGAATTTTCAAGAGACCCAAACAATTGCCAGCCGCCCGACCCGGGCACAGCACACACCTCCGATCAGCAGACTCTGGACAGTCTTTGAACACCCCGAATGATCAAACTACCACCGTCGGCGAGGAGGTGCCAAGCAGGTGCTTCGTGGTACAAATCGCACTGTACACAATCACCCACAGGCCTGCCACGCATCCCTGTAGCCACAGGGTGTCGATTGCAGCGCTGGCAGTGTCCAAGCAACCCATGACGTGCTCACACAGACATGCACAGAGAAAGCTAAACAAGGGTCTTCTGTTGCGTAAGAGATGCACTGACGGCAACGTTCCTGCCACTGGTGCAGCTCATGCTATGGTGCTCGCGCAAGGCAGCACGCGGTTCGGTTGTAGCCTCACTGTGAGAGATCATCCACCGTCACTTGCACTGACTGAGGGACGTCGGGTAATGCATGCCGCACGTAAAGATAAAACACTAGAAAAGATGAGAAGGATCGAGAACAGTACACGTCCGCCACGCATGCATGAACAAATAGAGCAAGGATCAGCGCACCTCGCCGGCATGGCCAGGGAGCGCATGCGTGTGCGCCTCGCCGTAGCCTGTCGAGCCGCGGTAGTTCGGCAGCACAATTGTGACATTGAGAGCCAGCAGCGCCGCGAGCGGCGCAGCGAACGAGTCCCACACCGCATGGTGCGGCCCCCCGTGCAGAAATAGCACCCCCGGCGTCGCGGTATCGCCGGCGCTCATGCGCCGGTACACTACACTCTCTACATTCTCACCTGCAGCCCGCAGCACACGTTACAGCACGTGCCACAGCCCGAGTGCATGCCCAATCTGCCTGACTTCGGTTACATTGTGGTACATAATCGAACCTGCCATGCTGCATTTGATCGTGGACCACAGCACACGCCCCAGAGCACCGGCTTAGCATGCCGTGATGCCGCCGACGCCGCATACGTCGTAAGAATAATTCAGCATCGTACCTCAAACGATTGACTGCCTCCACAGCGCAACCAATACCACGAGGAGCAGCAGGAACTGAAACGATGCAGCTAGAAAGCAGCAGGCCCTGCTCCGTGCAACAGGCCAGCGGCATCCATCCGCTAGAAAGCGCACTCACAGAAGGATCACTTCTCCGCAGGAGGCAATGGCAGCCAAGCACACGGCGAGCTATGGATTGAGAGCTCACCCGACATTCTGCGGGTGACAGAGATATCCTGCAGCAGCGCCTTTGCATCAGCTGGCAGCCCAAGGCCACTCAGGACGTCCCCCGCCACCTTCCATTGGTTCTGCGCCTCCGGCCCAGGTAATCGCCTCTCGCCGCTGCCGCCGGCCAGCTCCAAGGTGTACGCACATGGCAGGGAGGCCAGAGACGAGCCGGAGGCGTACAGGCGTGTAGAGGTGGTCGCGATGACGGCACGGGACCTCCCCGGGGGGCTCAGCCGGGTGACCTGGCCTGTGAGGGAAACCGCAGTCACTGCGACAGAGCTGCCCCACAGTGTGTTGACCAGCAGACTCGAGTCCCCTGCAGCATCGCTCAGAAGCTGTGATGTGTTGTTCAGCTCAACATGTGGGGCCCCCACTTGAGAAGTCAATCAACAATAAATTCACATGGCGTAAGTGCCTATCATTGGCGTACACGCGGCCAATCACGGCATTGGGGTGGCCTGTGGCACTCGTTAGAATGGTCTCTGGGGACTGGAAAGCTAGAAAGGCTCGTGGCTTTGAGAACGGATTGAGATAAGAGTACACCCGGGGCGGTGTACATGCATGCGAGCAGATTCGAGCAGAGCGGTCTGTGGTGCTGCCTGCAGGCTGGCTTGTCCGACAAGAGCATCGCAGCGGGCCCACACCCGCTACCACTGCAGCTGGCCTGCGCCACGCCCCGAACTGGCCAGCTGCAGATTGTGTCAATTGCCTGCCCGTCCGACACATCCCC
Source organism: Ulva prolifera (assembly GCA_023078555.1). NCBI lineage: Eukaryota > Viridiplantae > Chlorophyta > Ulvophyceae > Ulvales > Ulvaceae > Ulva > Ulva prolifera. The sequence goes on along the minus strand of CM041200.1, from coordinate 5,677,977 downwards.
CACAACCACACACGACATTACCAACCATTCCAGCCATCACGGTTTCATTCTCTTATGCACTTTTCGCCCACAGCACAACCAACAGTCAAGAGCCCAGACGCCATCCTGGCAACACACTTGATGGCAGGAGCGCCAGGCACCCGTTCTGCCCGTCGGCCGGACACACCACGCACGCAACACCTCAGACCGAGCAGGTGCGGAGAGCGGTGGTGGCAGCACACCTAGCCATGGTCGGGCGGGGATCATCGTTGCAGCCAATCCTGCAGGGTAGAGACCCGGGAAGGCGTCCACATCGGCAGGTGCGTCGACCGTCGGCACGATGGTTGTTTGCGGCACCGCAACGCCGGCCTCGCCTGCTGCGCGCTGCGCTATGTCTGTCCAGCGGGAGACGTGCAACGAGGCGCCTGCGCTGTGAGTCTTGCACACACACGCCTGCACGGCACGGCTCGCGCCATTGACGCCCATGCATGCCACAGCACATTACCACCTGCCGCCAGTGTTTTTTCATGTACGCACATGAAAGAGTGTGAAGTATGAGGAGGGGAGTGCACACCGGTGCCGCATGGGAGAGCACATGCACTTCAGAAGATTCAGATGACGAAGCTCGTGTGACGTTCAGCAGCCTGTGGAAACCGATCCAGCGTGCCAGCACTTGCGGCGCACACGAGCTGGGCACTCTCGTCCCCAGCAGACAGGCACTGTCGTCCCCAGGACTTGGCAGGCAGGCAACCTCTAAACAGACCACGAGGCTCAGGCCACGGCTCGAGCGATGCCTGATCATGTCGCAGGCAGCAGCCCCTGGAGACTTGATGCTTTGATACGGCATGACCCCGTGATTTCTGTTGATATTTGATAAGACAGGCCTCGTGCCACACGAGGCACCCATATTCACTTGCTCTAAAGCAGACCCGCCTTCACACAGCATGCAGCCACCCAGCTGACAACAAGCGCACCTGCTCATGCGACACAAAAACAAGGGAGGCTCCATTGGGGGAAAATCGGGCTTCCATGGCGGACTGGAGGGCCGGCTCGAATGTGATTGCCGTCAGCGGAGGCTGCTTCGTGTTGGGCTCCGCGGCAGGCGCGGCGGTCGGAGCATTGCACAGCACGAAGCCACAGGTGCGGTTGAAACAGTACACGAGGCCCAGCCGGAACTTGAGGTGTGGGAAGACCTCCTGCTGGTGTGGCCATGCAACCTGCGTCAGCGACAATGGTGAGCGGCAGCTGCGGTGTGGCCATGCGCCTGCACGGACAGCAGCCCGGCTTGATGCCGCAGCCACCACCGGGACACTTCACGCCCAAGGTCGCCGCGAACAGCCAGGCTGGAAAGCATGCGGTGTTGGTGAAACGATGTAATTTTCTGATAACGGGGCATGCGCAGGCCCACAAAGGCGCGCCTGTGGTGCAGCTGCAGCACCGCGGACGCGTGGCAACAGCAGAGCCGACGGGACATGGCGGCGCACACAGCAGTGCAGGCGGGGGCGCACCATGAGCAGGCCTTCCTCCGGTGTCCACTGTGGCTGGCCGTACGAGGTGTCTTCAGCCTGTCCTTCAATCGCCCAGGCACGGCAGGCCTCCGTGTCCAGCACAAACACAGTCGGTGGCCTCTTCCCCGTATGCTTCTCGCCCCAGTCCTCCTTCAACTTTGAGTCCTGTGCAACAGATCACGCTTGGCAGGCGGCACGGGGGTTTGCGGATGGATGTGCTGTTTGGCACCCAAGGTGGGTGCGTCCACAAGTGGCATTAGAGGAACTCTTTCGTATGGAGCAGCATCTAGCCAAGGTAGTGCTCAGCGTTTCTGTGCGCGTGTATGTACCTGAGCTCTGATGCATGATTGCAACAGTTTTCCTTGCGAGAGCGTGTGAGTTGCAGAATGTCGGGCTTCGGATGATGAGGAACGGGCACCTGGCCATAACATGGCCGTATCTACAGGGAGCGGGAGCACCGTACCTTTTTCACCGGCTTCGTCAAGGGAGCTTGCTTCGGGGCTGAGGGCGGGTTTTGGGCGCCATCGTCCTGGCCTTGACTTGTCTTGCCACGCTGCATGTCATGCAGGCACATATTTATCTTGCGTAGATGCCTGGCAGCATGCATATAAACGTGGGCCGGAACCAGCATGCGAATTGTACAAGTTCTGGGACATGCGGCAGGTCTAGCACCTCAGCGCTGTAAGCAGCGTATCGCCCACAAGGGGACCAAGTGAACCCATAGCCAAAGAACCCGTCATTGAGTACTGACCCGTGCAGGTCCTCGGGGATCTCTAGATGAGACTTCTTGCGGCATGGCGTCCAAATCTCAATAGTTTGCGGCGTGCCAGGCTTCACCATGACTGTGCATTCACCGGATGGTGATGTGGAGAGTATGGACACATCCCCCGGCAGAGGGATGCTGGAGTGGGCCGTGAAGAAGCTCCCATTTCGACAGCTAACGATGCGTTGACTTGTCAGAGTGGTGTCTCGGTCTTGGTCGCTGTGCGCTAGAGTCACCTGCCCTCCAAAAGTCTGACTGTCCTCTACTGACAGAATGTGCAGTCCACCAGTACACATGGCCACTGGGTATTGCTATGGCCACATCGCTTTCAGGCCTTCCGGTGCGTACCCGCAATTCTTCGTCGTCCTGATCGTCTTGATCAAGACTGCCGGCAAGCCTCTGGCAGGACGCCCCCGCAATCGACGGGACGGACCTCAGCGCGGACAAAAGCTGGTACGTCTGTTCATTCGCATACACGGCTTCATCTGTAGGGAAAGGGTTGTTAGAGTTGGCCATGGTTGACAACTGTTGGTTGAAGCAGCGCCTGGTCACGAAGTGGCGTGGCAATTGTGACGACGGCGAACGAACTGCCCACTTCCGCGTCGAGATCGTGCTACCTAGGCGATGCCACATTGCGAAGCGCAATCTATGTTCATGCTGATCTTGGCAGCATGGGCGCCTGTGTGGTCCTTGGAATAGCTACGGTACCTCCCAGACAGAACCCCGTACATCTGTCAATCCGGCTCTTTATAAGCATTCTCCTAATGCCCCAAGCCGGTGGATAACAGTCACGACTGCATGCACGTCCACGCATTGGCGTATGACACTGGCATGTGCCGTAGGCAGCTCCCGCGGCGCAGCAGAACACTGCTCCTCAGACAGCGATTGACAGGGTAAGCACTGCATTCAAGCGCATAGCCACGCGGCCACACGCGCGGGGGAAACACCCGACATCGGGCACCACGCCTAGCCCATACGGACACCGGCTCAGCAATCCGAGGGGCGGACAGATCACACAAAAGCATAAAACATTGACAGGCACACAGCCCGCCGCTCAGATGATGTCCCGCACCAGGCTCCGGCTGCTGCGATTGGCCCTTAAGGACCCGGGCCAGGATCCTCGAGCAACAGCATCGCGGCGTACTGGAACAGCCACGCCGCGTCGGGCCTGGCAAGCGGCCACCACACTGCAGGATCAAGCAGGAACTGCACGGCCCGCATACACGGCATCTGCCTGAAGCATATCTCGTCAGCACCTCCGGCCGGGCAAGCACACTGGATTGCTGCTACAGCCGATGGAAGATCTTGCAAGGCGTGCACGGGATTTATATGATATCCACATGTGCACAGGCAGGGTCAAGAGCAGATACTGTGGCAGCAGGTGCTCCGGGTGTGGCGATAGAGTCTCAGCAGCATGGTTGTCGTTGAGATGATCATATTGGCGGCACATGTCCAGACGTCGCAGGTGAGACGGCGCAAATCGAACTTTGACGTATTGGGGGTTCTTGCATGTACTTTCTGTCCTCGAGCTTGCCCTGCTGTGGGGCCCAGCGGTCGCCGAAGACCCAGCTGGCACACCATAGTGTCCTGCGCTCGAACCAAGGCTGAGCCACCATGGTGGCTTGGCCGTGTTTTGATCGGCACTCCCGGGCTCGCCCGTGACCAGTGCAGCTGCAAATATGACCCCACGAAAAACTTAAACATGTACAGTGCAGATCTATCGCTGTATGACAGATTCTTGTCCTTGATGGCAGACACAAAGGCGGCCACAGCCCTGTCCCCTCCAACCACTGCTGTCTCTTCTGGATGTTTGGCCCCGCTCAGGGGAAAACCGACGAGAGTTGAATCCAACGCATGAGATCATTGTTAATTGTTTCCTCCCAGAGAAATGCCTACCTGCAGTGTCGTCTACGCTGCGATTGCTCGGCGCACTGAGATGCGTAGCCGCACTGGAGCTGGCTGTGCTAATGGCTCCTTTATCAAAGCGTGCGTACCTTCCACAGTTCCATCCCCTGACTCCGCCGCCTCCTCTCGTACATATCCGCCTACTCCTTGCAGCAGGGGCTGACCTGGGTGTGATTGTCCATCACTGTTGGGTTTGTGGGCCACATCGCTTTGAGGCATAGGCCAAAGAGTTTTGGGGTCTTTGTCAGGTTCCCAGAGAACTGCCCAAGACCATGATGATCGCAAAGTTTGACTGCAAGGGAACTGCCCTTGCAGGGTTCGTTGCTTGAAGACATAATTCAAAGTCAGCATCGCCTGCTGCAATACCATTGTGTAAAGACAATCTCAAAGCACTGACGCTTTTGAGTGTGACACAGTGCGCCGTTCAAAGTTCTGGCATCATATGAACTATGCATATGAATCAGGGACATAGACGAAGTGGATCATCATCTTGCCGAACAACAGCTATTTACCTAGCACGGACGATAATTGCAAATTCTGATCTGCCTGGATCATATAACAAACTCATGGAATCAAGTGCAGCTGTACATATGAGTGAAGTAACTGTTCACACACGTGCAATCACTGTTTGCAGTGTGAGAATTGTGATTGAGAGTGTGTCACTGGAGCATCATCACAGTTGTACACTCTGTGCATGGGTCACGGTCCCTGAAGTGCAAGTCCACATGAGTCTGGTGCCTGATGGTGTTTGGTGGGGCCATGTGTTCATCCACAACCCAGCATCTTGCACTCTGGTAAGCCTAAATCACACACGTATTGTGAGGCGCTTCGGAGGCGATTTGTGCGGCCTGTACATTTTCAGTGCACGGCACTGAACTCTGATATCTCTGAGATACTGCATGAACTGCAGGAAAATGTTGAATTTTATCCAGAGTTGCACTCCCACTTTCCATTGACATTCATGAGTTCCGTCCATGTACCGTGCATTCATGCCAGGCTGATCCAACATGCAAAGGACGGACTCTTGCATAGCAACTCCTTTGCCATGACTGTAGTAGTGGCTGTGAACTATTTGTAACATATTGCAGATCTACAAGGCATGCAGTAAAAGTTTTGCATCATCTGCTTTTTTGCAGGAAATGCCATATAGGGGCGATTTTAATCCACAAAAATTGGGTCGAGATGGCACAAGTGTCCCATCCTGGATCTGCGTGATCCCCTTTCACACAAAACCAGCAAAATGTTGTCACAAATGGCACAGGCGCTTCTTGATCTCGATAAACAGTCACCTGGCGCCAGGTTCCTGCCTCAAAAGCCTCAGATCCATCGAGACCTGGAACAATTTGTTGTCGTTTCGCACGCCGCAGTGTGCTTCTACATTCTCACAGCTGTCACTGCCTCAAATTGTCAAACATATATGTAAGGTTTGAGATCCAAGAAGATGTCGCCATAGACATTGGATGTCAGCTCTTCCATCTGTGTCAGGTCCAGCATACAGAGGGGAGAGACAGTCCCCAAACGCTGCCTGATCCAATATGGTTGCAAGTGGTTACAAGCATCAGGAGCAAGGGCGGTAGGAACAATGCGCTTCAGTGTGATTGCTTCATGCCTTATGTGCCACGTCATTTGCCATCATCAGTGCAGCTGTCAATGGAGAAAGGACTCCTGAATACTGGACACCTGATGGCATTTTCGGCTGTCCGCCTCCTACATTGGATGGCAGAGACAATCCTGCAGCGGCACAGAAATAATGCTTGTGTGTGGTGTGCCATGACCATGCTGGACTGGACATATGCATAAGATGCAGAATATGCGGCCAGACCGGCGTGTGGAAGTTCCACAATCGCACATGATGTGACCTCCTATTGTAGTGCTGTGACTGCAACATCACAGGTTGTACACAGCTGTGCTGTAGTGACGCAAAACGTACCTGGGCTCATGGCTCGAGCACCGACCATCGCGCTGTCAGGAAAGCTATGCTGCCTTTGGTTTGCAGACAAGCCGGAGGAGTCCACATCAGAACCTCCAGCTCCCATCCACTGCAAGCAGCCACATCTGAAGGCGAACTCGTGAAGTGGTGCCTGCCAAACATTATCAAAGCATGAAAACTCACAAGCCTAATCAGACTGGGCTGCGCAGCAAAATTGACATCATGCGAGGTTCAAAAACCCAAATGTCGACCCTACTAAATTAGCTACAGCATCTACATGTGTCTAGTCTGGTATGGCAAGTATGGCTCACCACAACTGTTCTGCTGTTGCTACTTGTCTGCGCACTGTTCCCACTGGCGTGGCCCCTCCCAAACAACGTGGCTGCATTGAATCCAGAGTGCTGAGATTGTGTGCTGTGACTTTCACATATCTTCGAGCCTGATGCAGCAGGATTTGTTGCATCTTTGTCAGAGTAGTCTTGGTGCGCCCGGGAGGCACCCTGTATGCAACGCAGCCTGTATTCGTGTCTGTCAACAAGATAGCATTTTCGTCATGTGGGAATCCAGTTGAGCACCGGCAGCATGACGGTAGCATGCAGTTGTGCGCGATGAGCGAAACATGCGCATCAATGCTGCACTGCGGGTGCAACATGTAAGTCCAGTTAACACGACTCATGGCGGCGGCATCAATAATTCTTCATTCTGCCCAACCGTAACAGCCCACAAAGTACTGCAAGAGTAGCCACAACCATGAGCAGCAAGCTCTGATCGTTTGGTCTTTCTCAGGCAGCAGCATGTATGCCATGCCCGCGTGACAAGGCACAGCCGTATCTTGCACCATTCCGCTGCCACGTGATGGTCCCATGCAATACCTGATTGCAACCTGGGATCAACAGCAATCGACTTGGTGGGATGGTGCAAAGCTGTACGCACCTCTTCTTGTTGCTGAAAGATCTTGATTGCCTGGTGCATCGCAACATGTGCCTTCACTGGGCGCCAGTCGTGCGACTCAGCGGACGACGAGAAGGATGCATGAACATGACCAGGAAAATGCACACGCGTGCCTACTGTGGATGCATGATTGATGGAAACAGTAGTTGTCTGCATTCTGCGCCGATAGCAAAAGATTCCGCGTATTTGCTCACGGGAAGCATCCAGCATGTCCTTACACCAGGTCCAAATTGCTTTGTTGATGTTCCTCTTCGCCTCATGCATGACAGCTGCATGTGGCCATCCACGCTGTCAGGACATACCCCATGCGGACGAGGATGGGTGGAATGATTTGGGAGGCCCTGGGAGCCCGTGCAAAATGCCCGACGCCTGCTGTGGCTTGTGCATGGCTCCAAAGCAAGCATTAATCGCAACTGGTGGTTGAAAGGTACTGCTACAATAGGATCACTGCAGTACAGCACCTGTAACATGCAGATTTGGGTCGTCCATCAGAATGCCGAGGGACCTCAGGATGAAAACGACCGGCAAAATTAGGAGCAGACTCCACATGATGTTGAAACTGAGCCAAATGAGCTGTGTTGCAAGCTGCTGTCCTGGTCCACCAAAAGCAATCCCGGCAGATCGCTGGGTTGCACCATCGGATGGCATCAATGGGAGTGTGAGCAGCAGGTCCTGGATAGCAGATACATGTGATACCGTGTGATTGCGATATCACTGGCAGTCCTGGCATTTTTTTGATCAAACTTGCAGGCAAAGATGCTCTCGCTAGCGATCTCGATGAGCTTGGAGATTACGGGAGGTCCCCAGCCAGGACTGAATTCTGCTCATGAAGACGCAAACAATTCTGCTTGATGCGCATACTCAAGTACAGGAGCCACACAAAGGCCACACGGATTCTGCAGGATGGCTGGGCTATCTATTTAAAGCATGCTTCAGCAAACTCTTGTTGAACAGCTGCAAGACTTTCTTTGGCAGGGCCTGTCACTGCAGAGATCAGTGTAGCGCACCGGCTTCGCGAAGAGTCCCACAGACACCATGCTGCACACACCGCCGACCAGGTGCACTGCCACAACTCCGGAAGGGTCAGAGACTGAAGTGCGTATGAAGAAGTTGTGGACTTTCCGTGCAAAGATGACAGCCAGAGGAGCTGTCAACAAGTGTGACCACAAAGGGACCACAGTACAGGAAGCTGCTGCTGTCACCACTGATACACGCACAGCCCTTGCCCAAGCAGACGCCACGTCATTATAGTTCCAAGAGCTCCGCATCGAGTACATTTGAAGCAGTGCTGTCAAGCAGCCAATGCAACCACTGAATAGAGTTGCCAGGGCAGCCTGCAGACCGTGTGATACCATGACCACATGTGTGATGGGGCCCCAAACAGACATGTGCAATGCCACATTGCTGCGATTCGTGCAGCTTTCGAGCTGATGTGAATTGTTCAGACAAGGAAACATTTACCATTTCCGGCAACGAGATTTCATGCCCACCATTGGAAGCATTGGTGACTGAGATTCCATGGACTAATGCGAACCCCGCCCAGAAGAAGCAAGAGCTCTGCACACGCTGGCCGATACTGCTCAAGCCTTCAGGGTCTGCAATCTCCAGGTTCCCAGACTTTGGGTCTGCGGGACTGACAACCAGGCACAATGCCAATGCAATGACACCAGCGGTAAAGTGTATGATGCCTCCTCCCCCGGCATCTACCACTCCTACTCCATTGGCAATGAAGGTCCATGTACTTCCTCCAGCTGTGAAAATGCCTGCAGTGGCATGGACTTGAACTGCAGAGCAGTGCTACAGCAGATCGATGTGCATTTTGTCGCACAACAACAGCGTCAACCACACCATCATAATGCCAAATTGTTCGGGCAGAGACGGGTACCACTATACAAGTGATAATAGCAGTCAGTAGCAGGGTTGCTCGAAGGGTGATGCCCTCTGAGACAGCGCCCAATGCAATATTGGCTACTAGAGTCAGGGTCACAGCTTGCTTCAGAGCAGCTGGAGCTTTGGAGGGGTGTAGGCCCGAGACAAAGACGCCCTGTGATCCCAGAAGAGGTGGTCCAGTGTTGTTGAACACCCCATGACCGACAACCAGCCAGCAAATAATCGATGTGCTGATTGCTACCACGCCCTGCAGCTTGGTGTAAGAGTGTGACGAGGGCCATGGGTATCGATAAGGCTCATGTCATGGCACAAGATACCTGTCAGTTGACCAGATCAACAAGGACATATTCTGGAACCAAAGGCAGAATAAAGAAAATTCAAGGCAATTGAAGCGGACCTTTGTGTAATGCCTGGATCGACTCTCCATTTGCTTGGAGCTGTGGCGACACCCGCCCATAAGGAGGCACAGATGCAGACACAAAACTGCAACGCTGTGTAAGAGCGTCTGGCCGGACGACGCAAGCATTGCACCCATCGGCATATAGTCCCTAGCTTCAAAATATAATGTAAGCAGGACGCTTCAAGAAGACAAGCAAACGATGCGCCTGGGCACGCTGAAACAGCGTGCACAGGGAGCTGCACAACCCGATGCCTACAGAACTGAGGGCCACAAATCGGCTACTCCACTTGAACGTCTACCGACGCGACACTAACATAAACCTAGGACGGCTTCGTATCAGGCTTGCAGTGGGCAGCTTCTCCTCAGACGGAACAGCATGATGTGGTCCCCCACGCTGCATGTCATATGAACATGAAGGCAGTTCGCGGAAACGCAGGTTCCCGCTCTCGGCAACTCGACAACAAGGGTACGAAGCCGAGATCCAGTACATACCAATGTTTTGCACTCCACGCACCTGTACTGAACACCGGCATGACAACGCCATGCGTCACCACCGCAAGACCACCATGCATTCAGAACGGGCCCGACAGCAGCAGCGGCCTGCAGTAGAGCTGTAAATTTAACTTTTGGAAGCACGGTTTAACGTTAATTAACAAAGCTAAAGTAAAATAAAAGTAAAATACGGTCACAAAGCTTTACTTTAAACGTGTTTTAAAATGGTGCTTTGCCACTTTACCATTAAAGTTGTTAAATACGTCGAAGAGGCATTTGCTGCCAATTGCACGGCATAAACACGGCCCAGACATGTCCACAACCACCTACATGCATCTATTGCACGACCTACCAACTATCTGCATCGCCTGAACAACTTGACGACGATGGAGATGCTCCTAGGCTGTCAGAATCTGGGTCACATGTAACGGAACCCATGTTCTGCATCACCAACTCCTCCTCATCCACTTCATCGACAAATTCGAGCAGACTGTCGAAGCGTGGAGCTTCAACCACATCACCATCATGTTCGTTCAGAAGTCCTCCTGAACAAACATGATGGTGCCGTTGTTGAAGCTCCACGCTTCGACAGTCTGCTTGAATTTGTCGATGGAGGTGCACGTTCATCTTGGCGTACACTGTCATTGCAAGCGTCTTGTTCTTCATTGACCTTCGCTTGGCAGTCAAGTTGTCTCCAAATGAGTTCCACAGCCTCTCGACAGCTGTTGAGGAGGGCTTCGCAGACATCACTCTGATTGCAGCCTCTCTCAACAAACACTTTTCTGGGACTTGATGCATCCAAAAGGCGACAGGCGGCTCACCATCTACCCCAACCTGCTGCAATTTGCGGCTATCTATGTGCAAGTGCTTCAGAGTCTTAGTCTCATGCACACCAAGAAATGCTGTGAGAGCTCCCGACAGGAGAGCAGCCTTGATATCAGTGAGGGAAAAGACATGTTGCTTTCACGGCGTTGTTGAACAACAGTGTGCTTGTCTTTTGTCATGTCTAGAACTTACAGCTGCCAATTCAAACTGAGGTCTAGAGTTCGTGGTTCTTCAAGCATGAGCAAGTGCACAGCGGCACAGATAAGTACTAGGAGCCAACAGTAGCTACCTAGGTGACTAGCTGTGACTGAGCTTTATATAACGTGCTTTGCTAGAGCTGTTTGTCCTATGAGGATGGTCAAAGTCATCTACATACAGCCCTTTTGGGCTGCCATTTTAGCTTTAAAGCCCGGTTAAAATTAAAAAAAGTGTTAAAGTAAAATAAAAGTAAAAATACCCCCTTTAACGCCACTCACGCGTTTTAACGTTAAAATAGTTAACTAAAATAGCTTGTTAAAATTGATTAAAATGGGATTAAAATTAAATTTACAGCTCTAGCCTGCAGGCTCCCGCTCCGCCCGGCCCCGAAATGCTGCCTTAAAGCAACCTGTAGGCCGTCGCATGATGAGCGGCACAGCATCAGCATACAAGTGTGCAGTGCGCACAGGTGTCCGCCAGGATGCCATTGGTTGCATGTACCATGATGTATGCCAAGGGCAAATAAAGCAGCTATGTAGCTCTGTATACAGCGGGGTCCGGGTGTGGCGTCGACAGGATCAGCGTGCAAGACACGGCATCTTTGAGCCGCCCACTTGCTACACACGATGGCGTGAGATGACTGTCGATTACATTGTCGGAGGGAGGGCGGACTGCATTGACACCGCCTGGTCTCTGTTGAGATGTGGTGCGGGCTGGTCGGGCTGTGCGGGACGCCAAGCTAGCCGGCCTTTTCTCTGGTGAGATGCGGTACGGGCTAGTCGGGCTGCGCGGGACGCCAGGCTAGCCGGGTTCGCTCTGGGCGTGTGGGGAGGGTGGGGGTTGGGGCGGGGCCCCCCGGCGGTTGGGTGCCCGGTTGGGCAGCCTCAGGCGGCGTTGCCCCGGCTGCGGCTGCGTCGAGAGCCCGGGAACCTGAGATGGGTGTGTGTTTTGTGGGCGGGGTGTGTGTATATGGGGGACGGACATTGAGGTGTGGGGTGCGGGTTGGGTGTGTCTGTGGCGGGGTGACTGTGTGGGCGTGTGGCGGTCTGGGGGTTTGTGTCGATTGTTGGGGCGCTGTGGGTCTCGCGTGCGCTGGTTGAATTCTGTGGCATGGGTGCGTTGGACCGGGTTGCTGGGTGTGTTCTTGTCCTGCTTGCTGCTTTCACGGTGCTACCCGCCTTGCTGCCTCTATCCTTGTAACACAGTTCATCTGCACACAATTTCACAGACCGTAGCTTTGCCATCGCCAACCAAAATGAGCTCTAGCGGTGCATCCCTCTGCCCTCAAGGTGTTGAGCCGAATGCACATGTCCTGCTGGGCATGACACAATTTCCAACATGGGGGTCAGTTCTTTGGCTGCAACAGCTGGCGTCTTCCCTGCCTCGTTACCCCTACGCCATCAAGGTCTAGAATTCTGAACCTGCCCCCAGCCCCCCTGCATGCATACGGCTATGTTTGCACCGGAGCTGGTCACCCGTGTGTGATCTGCAAAATCGCCCTCTCTCCCTGACATCGATGCATGCCCAGCTTCGTGCCTTCTCGGTGGAAGCACAGATTATCGTCACCTGAACATGTGAAACCTGGCACAGGCATGGACATGGCCCCGCAATTCTGCTATGACATTTTCATTTTGCTTCTGTTGTGCCATGAGCTCATGCCTACCATGGTCATAAGCCCTTCAGTCAAAATCACAACTCTGGACTTTGGGCATGCATGAACAAGCTTATCACATCGTTCTTCCTCTCAACAGGAGGACCCTGCAAATCGCACAACACCATTGTCATCTGAAACTTGGAAATGGTGGCTGAACGGCAAAACTTGAAGCATACATGTTGGCTAGCTGCAATGCGGTATTCAGCAGCTCAAGCTTTACCCGTGCCCGTACGGAACATCACATGCTGAACTCAGCACTCATGCTCCACGAAGGTGCTACATAGCCTGGCATCAGGAAAAGAATGCTAGATGATAGGTCTGTGAGTTCATTGCCCGCTTTTGATGACGTGTATGTTGCCGTGGCATGTTTACATTTGTATGCAACTACCTCAGCATGCTGTGCTGGTAGTCTGAGAGACGATTTGCGTCAGCGCAAGCTGGACTGAGTGAAAGCCAGCCACTGCAAAATCAAGGCCACAGACATTCAAGCATCCATGAGTACGAGTCACATGACTGGGCTGGGTTGAACATGGCATCACTGAGTGCCAGATGCACACTGCTGGCTACCTTTTGAATCGTCCAGTGCAACTGTAATAAGGCATGCGACAGGCCAATGTCGCGCCATGCCATGGTGTGAAGCATGTGCCGGGTCTCGAGGAGCAGCCAAGCTGGTGAGTGAAACCTTGACTATTTTCCCAGTAGTATGCATCCACCGCCAAATCCATCACCTAGTTCCGAGTCACCTTCGTAACAGTAATAATAGTTACCACCTTATGTGAAGCTGATTCCAATTCCCAATGAACCCTGTCCATATCATCAACTCCAGCCCAATTTGCCTCCATTCAACTCCAGCCCAATTTGCCTCCATTCACACCGACCATACCATCTATTGGTCTGCCCCAATCCTGAACGCAGTCGGTCTTCTCGTCTTGCACACTGTTGCGGTTACATGTTCTGGCCTGTCGAACCCTCTTGAGCAACATGTCCAAGTGAGTCCACATTCTGGAAGATGCCAGTAGCACCCAACACTGCTTGACGGTGGTAGTAATCAAGGGCTTGAAGGGAGTACCGGCCCCGCAACTCTGCTTGCATATCCAGGCCGGCGATAGCCTCATATGCGTGTGCATATCCATGCGCTGCGATGTCCGCAGCATGCACTCTTATGGGGCTAGTAGGCGTGTAACCCATGAGGCTTCCAGCATGGGGTGCCATAGCAGGGGGTCGCAGATACGGTGTCGGATCGAGGTACGGACCAAAGGGGTGAGGGGCATACAGCGTACGATGCGCGAGGGCGTCGGGCATAATGGCTGATGGACGAGGCGAATAGAACTCCGACGGCGGAACGTACGCCGATGGGTCTCGAGGCATGTGGTACGGTGCCCCCTGCACAAGACACCGGCATCAGCTTCCACAGACCCAAGCTCAGAATTACATCCTACGCTGTGGCTCACTTTCAGACAGTATGCCCTAGGAATGCAGATCAATCAACAATACCTGATGCGATGCTATCGGGCAGAAAGACATGACACAACAGCAGTTCTATTCAGTCAATGCAAACGAGGGCAACCAGGAGGAGCGAGGTAGAAATCGCAAGTCGACAATCTCAAAAAACTTCTCTGTTTCTGCCGTGTGTACCTGTGCATCGCTATGTGCGCGGGCTCGTTTACGCCCAGCGTCTTTCGAGATGTGAAGTTGGCTATGCTTTTTCCGCTGTAGCAGAGCATGGCGATTTTTCACAGCGTTGTCCGTCCTGCCTTTCAGCATTGTTGCGATGGCTGTCCACTTGTTGCCAAGCCGCGAATACGCTTCGAGCAGAATGGCATCCTCTTTACTCGTCCAGGCTTGATCCTTTCGCGTCATGATAACATAATGCTTCAGTCTTTTTTTAGCCTGTTTGGCTGGTGGAGAACCCAGTCGTTCAGCGACAAGAGTGAGGGACTCCGTGTCGTGGCTGGCCTTGGCTATATCGGATGACGAAGATTCCATGATTCCACTTAACTGCACAGCCCGCTTTCCAAACAAACACGAAAGCTGTACATGTCCGGACTACGACAGGGTGGCCATCGCAGTGCTGGAACGGCGAGTGCGTGTCGGGCAGGTGGCAGGCCGAGTTCACTGAATGCATGCCTGACGTCATCGGCGCATGGGCGCGTATCCACGCGTGCAACAGCCGCGAGCGTATCAAACCAGCGTCAGGTGTAGACTACTTATACAAATTTGTCCGAGATGTCCTGCCTTTCCGGTAGTTCTTGTCGTATCGTGTGATCGTCAGAATGCCTCCTAAATTTGACCCCTCCGCCGTCCTCAACGTGTACGTGCGTGCCGTGGGCGGTGAGATTGGAGCAGCGTCCTCTCTTGCGCCCAAGATCGGTCCTCTTGGCCTTTCGCCAAAGAAGGTTGGTGAGGATATTGCAAAGGCAACGGGGAAGGACTGGAAAGGCCTCCGAGTCACCGTCAAGCTCGTTGTACAGAATCGCCAGGCCAAGGTCGAGGTTGTTCCAACAGCGTCTGCTCTGGTGATCAAAGCATTGAAGGAGCCCGTAAGGGATCGTAAGAAGGTACGTCCGGTGGAGGGGCTGGTACATACAGCAAAACTGCTGGAGGCATCACGCTGCCTCGTCTTGCTGTGCAGGACAAAAACATCAAGCACAACGGCAACTTGAAGTTGAACGAGATCATCGAAATTGCACGGGTCATGGCTCCCCGTTCTTGTGCGAAGGCCCTGTCTGGCACTTGCAAGGAGATTCTGGGCACTTGTGTCTCAGTTGGTTGCACAGTCGAGGGCGCACACCCAAGTGAGATGATGAGGAAGGTGTGGCTCCTCATGCAAATATTGTATCTGTGGCGATGTTACCGCTGCCTAGTATTGGGAACAAGTTGGGGTGCACGTTTTGTAGAAATGGCATCAACGCATGGCATGTAGAAAACGTCTCATCACATCAGGAAAATCTTTTGTCGATGCAGATTGATGAGGGTGAGGTAGAGATTCCCGAAGCCTGAAACTTTTGCCGAGGTTTGTGCAACGTTTTCCTTCGATCAGCCCAGGAAAGCTGCCAATGTAAGCCCCATCAGTGCACCATAAATTACGTGTCACAATGTACACGCAGTTCATATGCCTCCCCAGTTGATCAGATAGCATATGATCTGTATGGCAGCAGCTAGGATGTTCCTGGTTTTTCAGTTCAAGGCGATCCGCAGTGGCCTATTCAATGTGCATTGTCGAATTGAATCGTGGAACTCTGTCCGGCCTGCACAGCACGTCAGATGGTGCAACGGCAGAGGGAAGACTGACGTCGAGTGGGGTGGTATGTGGCATAAAAAGTGCATGCTGGGACTCTTGGGTTTTGATGTCAGCCGGATGCAACACAACGAATTTCACGAAAAGGATATTGCAAGCATTTATCGTTGAACGTCAATAGTGTGTATCAACTGCTGGTTCGGTCTGTGGCAATAGTCCACTAGCCAGGCGGTCATGGTATTGTAGATGTCATAGGTTCTTCAGATCACACACATCTGGAAGGCCATCAATCGTCTATTTCATATAGGTGCCTTTGTAGATTGGTGTACACGCACGAAAAGGACCCTACTGGCACACCATGTGGAGCACGTACATGACTCGCAAAGTTCTGGGTTACGTTACCAATAGCTGCACTGTATTAGACAACGCCTAAATTTTGATACATAGTACAACAATGTTCATAGCGAGTGTGAGCTCACTCCAGATCCCGTGATTACATGTGTTTGACATGATGTGGCATCCCTAGCCTCAAGCATTTTTGGTCAGATCTGGCTCCACTTCAAGCAGACAAGTACCTGCATATGATTTCGATACTGTGGCTGACACATGAGAAAGAATAGCAGCATGGAACAGTTCAGGCAATTCCACTGTGATCGATACACACGCCCCTGCAACAAAACAAGGTAAATGTGACAACTCTGCACTGAGCATGGCGCTGGGCATGGCGCTGACGCAGAAAACCAAATTCATATGCACGTTGAAGACGAATGGCTCACACGCAATGCCAGTGGCCAGATGTGCCATGGCAGGAGTTCGCAATGGTGTGATTGAGAAGGCCAAAGTCAGGCCCATTCACTTTAGCCACAGTGGGCTGCAAAATGTGACATATCAAAGAAGTCATGCTGTGATAAAATGTGCACTATCATGCACACTTGCCCATTGTCTTGTCCATTGTCTTTATACTTGTCCACAGGGGTACGTCATGGGTGTTGCCAGGCAGACCAGAAGCAGCGCACCGCAACAGGATGCCATCGTTTCCTAGGATAAAACCTTGAGATGGTGACGTGAAGTTCACTGCATACAGGTTTCCCGGAACCTGATCAAGGGCCTTCAAGCGCTTAAATGTCTTCCCACCATCAGTGGACTTGAAAAGGCTGCCCGAACCACCGCACGCATAGCAATCTGTGTCTGTCCGGAACCTACAGCTCACGGTCAGTGAAGCGGAGTTTCACTCTCACATAATCTCTGCAGCAGATGGAGGCCATTGCTGGCAATATGGTTGCAAGGTCAATCTCGACAACACCCGACAATCAAGGATGGACATTTCGGATCAATGCCGAATCGGGCTGCATTGTCAACCACCTTCGATGGCGCAGAGTCCGTGAGGCATCAGATGTCCAACAGTTGGTAATGATGCATGATCACTACGCTACACTGCCATGTTTCAGCTGCTCATGCAAAGGGCTGAGGCACAAGTGTGCACACAAATCGTACATGCCAGTGCGACACACGTCCATCTGCACTACTCACTACACTGCTCAGACATCATTGCTGTGCCAGTGCAAAAATTGTAAAAGGATTTTAGCTGAGATGGATATGCTTGATGCGTTCGCACAACCTCGACAACCTTCCCCAGGTGTTGCCAGGGCCTGTGGGCAGCACACGCAGGCAGGCGAGATAGCAACACTCCGGGCTGTGATGGCACTTCAGGTTGACATTCCTGACGCTTGTGTGTATGAATCATCGACAATGTTTATACAGGTTCAGGAGCGCACCCAATGTCAAGCAGCCCAAATCCACGAGATCCGATCTTGGCATTGCCAAAGTTTTCGGCGGACACGCCGTCATCATCGCTGAACAGGACATCTCCACCACGCGTCGTTACCCAGATCCGCTCATCGTTCGTCCAGCCCAGGTTCTGCAGCCGCCTCTTTGAAGGGCGGTTGTGTGGCTCCCATGATGCATCGCCTGGCGCCCATGTCATGTAGAAGTTTCCGCGGGATGATATCCCGATGTAGCTGCCACTGGGGCTGCGCACGATGTTCGCAAAGCTTCCCTCATAGTATGATGCTCCAGAAATTCCAGAGGACACTGTGCGATTCAGTGTTGCATCAACAGTTTCTTGCACAGCAGCCTTCCATGTGTAGGCAGTGTTATCGGTGACATAGATGGCACCTGATTCAGTGCACATCTCAGCCTGACCTTTACCTGGCAGAGCTGTAACTTTGATGGGTGCACCTGGCAGCTTGTTGGAGAGCGGGATTCGCGTCCAGGAGGCGCCACTGTCATCGGTATGCAGGAGGATGCCTGAACCACAAAAGCAGCACTGCTACAGAGCAAACGTAGCACAATTTGCTGAACAAAATCGAAGCAGAACCGATATTCACAAGATAGTATTACCAGGGCGTGCATTGTAGAATGGCTTGACTGTGATTCAGGCAAGTGTGTGGTCAGGCAATGCGATCACCGCGACTCAGGTGTCCCACCTTTCCGCAGAAGAGCACATATGATCAACATAAACCTGACTAAGAGCACGTACCAGGCTTTCCCACGATCCAACCCTCGGAGCCACTGAAAGACACAGCATTGTACCGGTAGTTGATGCCCTCCTCATCAACACTCTCGATGTACCGAGGCTCCCATGTCTTGCCTCCATCAAAAGTTTCGAGCAACGTCTGCTTGGTTCCGGTGAGGAAGCCGTGCTTGGGGTCCGACCCAGTGAACGCGATGTCAAGGAGAACAACTCCGTCTTCGATTGGCAAAGAGACCTGTGACAACGCGGTTAGCCAGATTAGCCAGAATGCGTTCGACGCAACAACAAACATTCCACTGATTTGACATTCACTTGCTCCATATATCTGACTGTGGTCAACTCTGGCCCCGTAAGCTCCGTCGCATGCGTATTGGGCCTGGCTCAGCAGGTGCTTCGAGATCAGGGTGCCGCACCGCTTCCCACTCACTCGAATTGACGTTGAAGTCAGCCGCATCTGCAGATGGAGTGACGAGAGAGAACGCCGCAGCTGATCCTGTGGCGAGGAGCCCACGACGATCCACCTCGGCCCCGCATTGGACCGTGGGTGCACGCACAGCGCGGGTGCCAGCAACGGGCACCCTGAAAGTGTGACCTGCACCAACATACGTGAACATACGGATGTTTGCGGGTGGCTTGTATGACTTGGACTCGGAACACAACGGACCACGCACCCGACGGCCTTGTGCAGCAAACTGCGGACACCATCTTTAGACTGGCCTTCTAGAGCGAGCTTTCGTTTCAGGGTACAGCTATCCGGACAAGCACAATGTTGGGCTCTCCACTAAAGATTTAGCCATATGCTCCCAGACGGGCGCTGGCACCGATTGCACTGTACAAGCTTCGAGAGGGCTTTGTGGCCAGAATCGTTCCTGCTCCACATCACGCATGCATTGCGCGGGAAGAGCGCTGCACATGTATAACTGCTCCACACAAACTCAGGAGCAAACACCACAACACCACTCTGTAGCAGGTCGCCTGAACGCCACGCTTGATGTGGCCATAGTGATGCCGCTCGACATGGTGCACCATCTGTGCAAGCTTCGCGGCGTTTCCATGGTGCTCGGCGAATCACGCGCTCATTTCGCCTTAAGTACACTCTCAAACATAAGCATTCGGTAGACAGCAATGAGCACCTGTGCTGGCCCGCGCCAGCTGTGTACACGTGCCCATGGGGACGAGAATATTGAGTATTTCGACCCGAAGTTTCCATGGTGTCGAGCGCCGGCCTGCGCAAGTAGCGGCGCAATGTGCACCTCGTGTGTTCCCGCTGCTCAAGGTGCTGGGATCCCCGACTGTGCGGTGTGCACATTCGCCTTGTGCGTGTGCAAACCTTATATGTACGCTGCTATGGGGCAGCCGGCTGCGGTGCGGGCGACTCGGCAGGCGTTTCCGGGCGCCCATTTGCACATAGGGTGTGCGTGAGCTAAATGGTACGTGATCCATGGCTTGCAACCGCACCTGGTCTCTGCATCCTGTGGGTGTGAGGACCAGGTGGGTCTGTTCGAAGTCGGGGACCCTGGTGGCCATCTCGCCGCAGATGTGCGTGCCGCACAGCCTTTGGCGGCTGACCATGAGCGAATGCTTGTGCTGCCGGAATCCTTGGCTTTGAGTTCACCTCTGCCCAAGATGGTGATACAGCTACCGCTGTGCGCGGACGACACGATGATGAGTGTGCTTGTGATGGGCGCCCGCCGCCCTGGGTGCCGAGTTGAGGGCGCAGCATGATGCCTGATGGGGGTGTTTCCTTTCCTCATGGCCGCAGCGATCACCGCCAGCCCCTGCCTATTCATGACCTCCTGCAACGCCTGAGTTGCCGCTGGTGCAGGTCCTGACCAGCAGCCCGCTCAGTAGATACAGGGCTCACAAAACTCGTAGTGCGCTGCACGCTGTGTCTAGGACTCCGCGTATCGGCCCCTGCACCAGAAAGTGCCACGCACCGCTCGCATCGCACTCATCTACAGTCCATGGCTGCAGCCCCAGCAACAGGCGAGTCCACAGCTGAGCTGGATTGTGAGCATGTTAAGTAGAGAATAATTGCATGTGACAGGGGACTATGAACGCGGTCCAGTTCTAGCTGCCGACTGTGCAGCAGGGTGCAACAGTGCCAAGGCTTAAGCGCATATGTAGAGACCAGAGCTGTGCGTGATCTTGAGGGTGTGATCCCGCGATTTGGCTGGCATATGCACATGTGGCAGATGTTTGCACATATGGCCTGCGTGCGCGCCAACCCGGTCCGTCATGTTTTGTAGCCGGATGATTCCCGGGAAGCTACATGTGATCTGGTGGGCGGTCCGACCAGGTTTTGGGTGCGCAAGTAGAGGGGTCCCTCGTTCGAGGGATGCCTGGTTGCCCTGGGACAAGGTCGGCATGAGTAGTGGCAATAGAGACACTGAGATGGCATGAACTCAATCGATCATGAGGGGGCCCCAGTGCAGTCTGTGCTACCAGGCCCAGCTGCTCCCCTGAGGAGGTGGTAAATTCTGCTTGAGTCACGCTTGGTCTGCTCCCTAGCTGGCCTTGTGTGGCAGCTGGTCAGTGGTTTGGCTTGATGTGTTTGCTTTGCCATGCAATGGCCCGGTACACATACCGGGCCATTGTATGGCAAAGCAAACTTACACATATATCTAATGAAAACCTAGCCTGCTCCCTTGCTCTGCTCGTCTTAAGACTTCTGCTTGGCTCAAATTCGGGTTCAGTTTCCTTGAAGTCTCTCCTGCTGCCGCGGTGACGCTTCAGCCGCGGCTGGCCTCCCACACTTACGGTAGGTCGTGTCAAGATTTTGTGCGGCCTGCGGAGACTGCCATAAAATCACGTCTTAGGCATAATGTCATACCCATAAGGGCATCGGCCTGAGCACCTGTGGGGGTGGACAGAGTAAAATTTGTTCACAGCTAATCAACGCACACCTGGCTGCCACGAGTCGCCTCTGGCAAGGTCCTGTGCACAGGCATGATCAGAGACATGCATGTGGACCACACAGCTCGCTGCTTGCTGTACCGCGACATGTGGGGATGTGAGGAGCTTGGACTGGGTTGATCATGTTGTGCGACTTGCGCCACGCTGATTGCTCGTGGTGCTACCTGCCTCTGACTTTGTCCTCACAAACGCAGCTCGCGCAGCGAACTTTAGTGTTGTACGCGTGGTGTACCGGGGGCTCAGACCCGGGGTGATACCGGGGCTCATGCACGCACTCAGTGCGAACTGGTTGACGCATGATCAGATGCTCTGACTTCAAGTAGGAGCCATGGAAGATAGAAGGTCCTTGCAACAGGCTTCTTTTGCAATTTTATGTCTGCACGATTGCTACTCGGTGCATAGTGCGTGTTTGCAGAACTGCTTCTACAGAAGTACATCAACTTGTTCTCGAGATCTTGCGTTCAGTTCTCAGGGCGACGCAGGTCTCTTAATATGAAGGTAGTCTCAAAAGGAGGAAACGGACTCGTTACAAATGATGCTCCAAAGAAATATGATGAGAAGCCGTCCAGTAAGATATGGATGGCGGTACAGTTCGTCTCATGTGTCGCAATGATCTATGGCGCATACATCACGCAGGGACGCGTGTCCGAGCTCCTGTCAAAGAATAAGTACGGAGATGAGCAAGTGCACTTCGAACGGCTCGATGCGCTGATAGGCTTTCAGTGCATGGCGTGCTTCCTTTGGGCAGCACTGCTTTCGTTGTTCCTGGACAGAGGCAAGACAGGTCCTATGCCTCCGGCCAGAAGCTATGCGCTTATCGGAGTTTCTAATGTTATCGGTCCAGTGTGTGGAGTCTTTGCTTTGAAGAACATCAGCTATCCGGCTCAAGTGCTGGCCAAGTCATGCAAGTCAGTACCCATCATGCTGACAGGAAGCTTGCTTTATGGTAAGCGGTACAGAACACTCGAATATGTCAGTGCCCTGGCAATTGGTTCTGGAGTGGGGCTTTTTGCCATTCTGTCTTCTGGGAAGGGGAAAGCGGGGGTCCAAGACCAGAACCCCTGGCTTGGGTATGCTCTCGTAGCGATCAACCTGATTCTTGATTCTTACACAAACACCGGCCAAGATGAGATCAAACGCAAGTATCCGAAGACGACCAGCTTACACATGATGTGCTGGACGAATTTCTGGGGTGGCCTCTATTATGCTGCGTACTTCTTCCTTCTATCTGACACTGGCATGGAAGTACTATCCTTCTGCTCGAAATATCCGGCTGCAGCTTGGGAGCTGGCTGGGTTTTGCCTGTGCGGGGCGTTTGGGCAGCTTGCCATCTTTTACACAATTTCACAATTTGGATCATTGATATGCAGCATCGTCTGCACAACCCGGAAGTTCTTTAGTATCCTGGCGTCCGTGCTGCTGGCAGGTAGTATGTTGACGTCGGGGCAATGGGGTGCGGTCGCAGTAGTGTTTTCAGGACTTCTGTATAAGTCTTGCATTCGCCTGTTCCCTGGGAAGACCAAGAAGGCGTAGATTGGTAGATCCATCAAATAATGTGTGTCACGTAGGGCACTGCGGGTCACCCAGTAACTTTGCTGTGTATGAACACCAATGTTGCTTGCATGCTGGTGCATTTGAGTTGTTCACTTGTTATGGCACAGCTTATCATACAAAGGTTGTGTTGACTCAACCAGAATCAGCCATTGTAACCTTTACAATCCTGCATCGCTCGTGGAACAATCTGTTCACGATAAAATTTGCTCATGCACAGGTCAGAACATCTGGTTATGATGACAACACCCACCCGCACGACACAACGGCGACAACATGCACCCATCAGGAGAAACAGGTGCAGGTCTTTGCCTGGCTCGAGGACATGGACCCAATTTCTTGGATGTCCCATGGTCCTGTCATAAATTGTGCCATGCACAGCCGGTGACATCAACAAGTACACACACGTAATAGTTCACAGGTTCAGCAGCCAGAATATGCCTCCACGGCTGCACCCAAACCGGGTCCAAATCACACATGGCCTTCATGCGCCCAAGAGGCGATCAACATTGCAGACCTTTCTGCCAGGATGCAGCAGGCATTCCTCAGGGGTTGGGTCTTTGCCCGCCAGCAGCAGCCTCAGGTCTCCCTCGAAGTCAGAAGGGTCAAATGAAGGTCCATAGCGCTTCAACGGCTGCCCTTTTCGGTCAACCATGAATTTGACGTAATTCCTGCACTGGCCAACCAATTTGATGTGTCTACCGGCTGTGCACACGAGTGCGCTGTTCAGGGCACCTCGGCTGCCATTGACCAGGTGCGAGCCGGAGCAGTTCTGTTATGCAATACTGGTCAACCAATGCAGATTGACCTCACCCATCCTCTGAAGCTAACAGCTGGCATGGCAGCAAAGGTGAGGGTGCCCTTGCGAATAACTATGGAATGCGACATACTAGGGAATCGCAACGGCCGTGCGTGACCACCTCGCTCAGCACCGGAGGAGGCCCTGTGAGTTGCGTACGGTCGTCGGAGGGGGATTTCCAGGTGGTTTATCCCTTAGGCATTATGTGGTCCCGTTAACTCGGAGATGTCAATGTCCAATAGGATACGGCTCAGTAAATTCAGATTTACTTTTACTCTACGTACCGACATGTAAGTGAGAGAGCTTTATTTAGAGGCAAGAGAAACCTCAGAATAGGGCGACGCACCACTCAATGGCACTGGAACCAGAAGGGGCCCGGCTACCTCGGGGTACTGACTGGGGTTGACGGGACCGCAAGAACTGGTACAGAGGATCAGCTTCGGGACCGTTCACATTGAGTTTATCCATCACATCAAACTCAAATCCAAACTTTCGGAAGGCAGCCTGCCGCTGATCCTCTGATGTACCTGGCGCTTGCCCACCAAACTGCACACAATAACAACTGTCCGCCATGAAACGAGCATAGTTTGGTCGATGACTTGATAACAAAATCAGTGAGATGTGTGTCGCTCATCGCACCCGGTGACGACATCCAGAATCGACCACAGCAGGACAACGGTGCGTTTACGGGAAGGTGGGCAATGGGAATGCTTACAAGCAGGCAAATACCCTGCAGCTGCACAGGCACACCTGGTTGCATGGGAAGGCCACCAAGTTGAACCCTTGGTCTCTGTACGTTTCGTACAGTCTCCTGAGACCAGGGTAATTCACGTTCTGCACACCACCACGGACTCATTCAGCATCTGAACAGTGACGACGGGATAACACACTGTCTCGGAAGACCGAGCTGACCAAGGTCAGCATCGTGCACTCTAGCAAATTGCTGTGTTACTTTTTTTTTCACCTCGTTCACGTGAATGGCAAGGCGGATTCTCTTGGTGATAGCGATCGAAGCGCTCAGTCACCGTACCTGCAAGGGTCACTCGCTTGCCACATTTACGACGACAACGACTTCACCTCTGTACTTTGACATTTCGACTGTTTGTCCGTACTGCTGGACCGAAAAATCATAGATGCTGGAAGGGGCCCCGGATGCAGCCGATGGCAGAGCTACGCCAGCCACCGGTGCTGCGATCAGAAGATCACGCCTCGTCGCCCTACATAAGGTCGGTTGAGCTCTGCTCGAGCCCGTGCGCAGTCGCCACATGCTCTGCACTGGCCCTGTCATCATGCAATGGGTGGATGATGCTCTCACCGCACCTGAGATTCACAGTGATATAGGTTATGTCGATGCAAGGAGCTATATGCTCGCTAGATCACCCCATCGTGACCTGTCGACCTGCTGCGTCAATGCTTGCGATCGTGTCTATGAAGCCGTGCTGCTTCTGTGGCCAGTAACGAACACCTATGTAACGGGACATGACCCTCCGGTCAGGAAAAAGGTAATGGGGCCATTCAACTCTGTGAATTTTCAGGCCCACCCGCAGACTGCCTGGCGGAATGCACAGCAGTCAAGCCCCATAGACTCTAAAGCAGACTGTGGTGTTTTCATTCAAAGGACAGGATTGTTGCGCAGCTGTGGCCCGTGCGGCAGGGGTGTCAGAGCGGTCTATGGGTGCGGTGCTGCACCCTCGGGTGACAGCCAAGCCCACTGAGAGCGCAGTCAGCCTCAACAACACAGATCACCTGATTTATCTCCGAAAATTTTACAGACAACAGATCACCCACTGCCTTATGTCTCCACAAACTCTCGCCGGTACGAGACTTCGTACCAGCCCGGTGGCATTTCAGACTCTCTGCACTTTCCACGTCCACGACGGCGTTCGAACTAATCTAGCACCATATTGATATCATAAATCCGAGATCTGGCCAGCGAACCCGCCACAGGCTGCGCGATAATGGTTGTTCTCAGGGCAGTCAACACGCCGTGCCGGCCCGCACAGTGCCCCATATGACCTGTGCGAGCATCACGAGACTCACAAAAACGCCCTCTACTCAACTATGCCATCCACGCCTGCTCTCGTGCACTACAGATGGCGTCGCACTCCCATGCATACGTGCACATGCACATCGTGCGTGCTTGTGCGCCGCTTGTGCAACCTTACCCCACCTGGGATGCTACTTACAGTGTCGTCTACAGCGAATGGCCCCATTAGCGATTTTCTGACCGCCTCAGCAGACGATCTGCCCCTGCGCGCATGCAAGGAACAAACATACAACCTGTACAGTTTCCCCCCGCCACATACGGTGCCGCCCTCACGTCCTCCAGATACGCCTCGTAGGTCATCGGCGCCTCGTAGGTCAGCCGCGGCGGAAGGTCAGGCCTGCGCAACGGTGACCGTCCGCCGCGACAGGTGTCGGGGCCCGAGACGCGGGGGACATCACCAGGGCTCTACAGGCCTGGTTTTCCCTGTCGGGAACCCGAAGCCCTGCCCATTTTTTGGTCGGGCTGGCCCGATATGCAGCCTGCTGGATGTCAAGGTTCGACAACCCCCTCAGGTTCCGTCGGGGGAGTCACAAATAAATTGCGTGTGATTTGTGTTAGTACGTGCTAATGCAGTGGACAGTGTTCTCGCCTTCACAGATCTGAAAGCTGTTACTGCAGCAAGAACTCGGGATCCCGACAAGCTGTTGACGTTTAAACGACTGTCGGGGGTCCCGAAAAGCACCATTGGCGGCCGTCGGGCACGCCCGACGGCACTCCCCCGGCTTGTCGGGAAAACCGACGGCTCGGTTCGCTCGCCGTCAGTTTTTTTGCTCTTTTCCAAAAAAAAATTGGGAAACCAATCGGGATGTAGAGCCCTGGACATCACCACCCTCAGCCCCCCTGCAGCTCCGCAAGCTGCCACAGCAGACATCTCCCACATAGGGCGCCCCGACGGAGGTCCTCCCCCGATCAGGGCCACTCGGCGTGGCAACATCCTTGCATTCCTTTCAGGCGCGCCGGTGATCGATCACGTGTTCGTCGTTCACCGCCTAGCCGCCTCGAACGCTCGCACTGCAGCGTCCCATGATGGCGCTGTGGCTGCTGACCTGTGCGAACGTGATCACGGTGGGCGCAATCACGGCGGCCACACAGGCAAAGGCGCCTGCATCCTGGTCATGTTGTCTCGCGAAATATTACCAGTTGGCCCAGATGTGTTTTCTTTGCTCAACAGGCTTGCTTACGTGACTGCAGAGTCTGGTGCCGCCTCAAGAACGCGATGCGCGCTGTCCACTCTGCCGATAACGCGCTGCTGCGCCGCTGCCCGCCAAATCCGCGCCGTTGCCTCACTGATAGTAAGGTCCTTTTGATGTTCCTCACCGCCCCATCTGAAAATCTCTTGTCGCTCGCTGGCCATCCGGCCTGAGCCGCAAGTCGCCCCTCGTCCTCGCCTGGGGGTGTGTGCATGCAGGCATGATTGTATGAGCACTTGCGTGTGTGGGCGCCCCTGTATTTGTGCATGCACGATAGTTTGTCTGCTTGTGGGCAGTGTTAAGTAGCTGCGGAGCCTTGGAATCGATTTATGTTGAGTGTCGATTGTGGTCTGGCTGTGCTTGTGGCTGTGGGGTTCTTGCAGTGTTACCCACCGCTCCTGCTTTGGTTTTGCAACACACATAGTGAGCGCAAGCACCACGCTCGTGCCTGGCCTTGGAATGCGTCCCTGGAGAGCAATTTCAGTAAAACTATGACAGCTACACCGCTTCTGTACCCTTGGTGAGGCAAACTTACATCATTTCGATCATGCATCGAACACTTCGCTGCGTTTTGCTCCGATGAAGCTCTAGTTTGCGAGCGTGGCATAGGCAGTGCGCCTCAACCCAATCAATCACAGACCCAAGCGATTCAATACTTTCCCACAGGAAGCCAAACAGCTCCCCACGAATCTGCATGTGAGTACGCTCGGCACAGCTACAACTCCGGCCAGAACAGTCAAATCGCGTTGCTGATCTCATCATGTCAGGCCCTGATCATCTAGCATCTGCTCAAATGATCTAATTATTCCCCTACACCTAGCAGAAGGACGAAGCAGTACAAGTGTGCAGGTACTGCCGAACCAACCCGCGGAAGCGCCATCCACTATATGACGCAGGCCTGGCTCCCGTGCACCCCCCCACCCCCCCTCCCACCACCGGGCTGCTGATGAAGCCACAATGTCAAGAACCAAAAAATCGGAGCACACGCGCCACGTGTGGGACGAGGACATCAGACATTCACAATAGATTCAGGAACGCAAAAGCACCTGAGTCATGGGGTGGCAACACCACAAAAGGGCACACACTGCGCACATCTTCTGGTTTGCAACTACCGCTGCTTGTGATGGATGGTACGCGATTGACTGATCATGCTGCTGAATATATCTCATCTCTTGGTGCCTGTGATGTACGTTACTTGGCATGTACACCCTTCACAGAGGTGCCTGCATGGCCGTTATGTAGCCTGGGTATTTGGAAACCTTCCGCCACCGAGATGTAGTTCTGTAGGACAATCACGGTGGCGTCACGGCTGAGTTTGATACACGACAGTGACATGCCGCAGCCAAAACTGTGTCAGCTCTGGCACAAGATAAAGCCGATTCAGAATTGCTGCTGCCAGTAGGTGCGAACAAAGGCTCGCCACTGAAACTGCACTGTAGGCCATCACCACACATAAAAGCTCACATTTTGAGCAGCCAAGCTGCGCATCGCTAATCATTGATTGGTTGCGGGTCAGTGGTATGCTGTCGATATGCTATGGACAGTTGCCCGCAGATACAGTGATCCGCACCATTTTGTATGCTTTCTTGTATGAACCCGCCACAGATATGCGTCAAGGCATCACACTATCGTGCCCCAGCAACGACAGCACAATAATCAAATGGCAGGTTGAGCACGAGCACAGCATGCCTGGGCGTCAGGCACCAGCCATGCAATCAGCCGCCTGTGTAGCTGCACAGCAAATTGTGTCCGTCCCATGTCCGATGGTCGGTAGCAGATTGCCAAGCCCCCTCGCTTCCGCTGCGATAGCATACGATTCATGTCACCAAAACATACTGCAGCGGTATTGCAGCACACTGCCCATTTTGCATGATCTTGATAGATGTCCCATTGCATGCCTACTGGTTCTGCAGCTGCGTCACTTTCCGCCCGCCATGACACTGTTGGAAATGCTGTAAAAGTTGCTTTCAATGGCATGTCAAGTTTGACTCCAGCCGCATTGACCACACAGGACGTAGCCTGGCACCTGTCTGGCAGTTTGTTCCCGCCATGCAGCCACGACTCAACTCTTAGCGCACTGCAGCCAATCGATGGCGCCACTAGGGAATCCCAGATGTCCTGATGTAGGCGTGCAGGTTTAGCAATGACATCAGCTGGGCCAACATCAGTCTGGAGTGTGAACTTGGTTTGTGATGTTTCTGCACCAGGACCGCTTAGAATGTTCTGATGGCCCTGCGCAGTGGTGGAAAGTCGTGCCTGCGCTGCATGCGCACCCCAACGCCGAGTCTCCTGTAAGTCTGCGTTGTCGGAACCGCGGTCAGTGCCACCAGATCTTACCGTCAAGCCTTCTGCCCTATGTCTGGAATTTGCGTAGCCGGATTTGAGCCTGGTGGAAGGGTGATTGCCCCCGGCGTTTTCCCGCAGCTGCTCTGTAACGTGTGATGCGTCACAAGGTAAAAGAGAGCTGGTATTGTCGGAGACAATATAGGGGTCCACTGACAAGATGATCTGTAAAAGTCGTTCACCAGCTTCCAGTGACATCTGTAGAACAGAAGTGCCCATGTTTGCAGCTGACAGCTTGGAGTCCCACATGCAAGAAGCTCACCCATGCACCACAGACTGTCATGTGTTCAGGCTGACACTCACTCAGCCACCCGCAGAAGACAAGAACAGCAGAGATACAAAAGGAGAGTCACCTGAAAGCATGCAAAATGTTGCCCATAGACAGATTGTGCATGTGGATAAAATGCCCTTTGGTGCGGGAACGCAGGCACACTGTGTTGCAGCCAAGTTGCATGCTTGCAGCCCAACATCAGAACACCCTTAGAATGTGCATGATAGAATTCTTCCCTGCCTGTTCCAGGATCCTCATCATTGTATTCTGCAGAACACATGAACATGCACTCTTCACACCCACCCTTGAATTCTGTTTTCGATCCTTCCGTTCCACACGCACACACCACAAAGACTGTACGTGATGGTCACACGGCAGTAGATCGAACCATGTCACAGTTAACTGCCCTGCTGCTCAATCAAATGCATGGAAGCGCAGATGCATACCCAGGATGCGACGCTGACCATCATACAGCGTATCATAAACTGGGTTATCTCTGAGGAGCAAGCTACTGATAGTTTCTTTTAGTTCACTACCGCTCCAACTGAGGACTTGAAGACTGTATCCTCCTGGAGGCTTCAATGCAAACCAGAAAGGAACGGACACATCACTGGACAATTGGCATGCACTGCAACGGCAGATCACATTGTGCGCCAGTATATATTGAGCCACCACGTTAGACGCGTGCGCCGTCGTGGAAGGAATGCACCCCATATTCAATAAATATTCACTGGATGTTCTTTGTACGACGCAACGGAAGACTAACGTCGCCCAACCAAGACACAGAAGCAAAGTACCGCTTGAAGCTGTACTGTCCATGCTGCTTTCCAGTCAGACCAATGATCCTCATTGCTGACAATCCGATCTTCAGCTTCGCTTGGCAACTGCTCACCAAAGCAAGCCTACCGCCCTTCCCGTGCACCTAAGCCACCCCGAATCAATCGGACAGAGACGCTTCGACCCCAAGCTGCGAACAGTACACGACTTTGCCGAAACATCAATACACGAGACACTACGTGGTTCTTGGTCGGCAGGTTCCAAGAGGTTTCTGCCCGAGGTACATGATCGCACGATGGCATTAAGGCGTTCGCTATTCCAGGTGGCGCACACACTGCGCCAGGCATCTGTGCATGAGTATGAAGTTGTGGGATCACGGTGCGCTGCTTTGTTTGATGTGCGCACCCTTGTTTGATTTGGTGTGACTTGCCGATAGAGATGCCGCGCTTACAGGTTTGCCGACGGAGCTCGTAATGCCGCTACTCTAGCCTCAGGTGTGGGCTTAGATTGTTTCATGGTGCATTGTGCCGCTCTACAGCTTGATACTTGGCCCGAGTGGCTTACACATTGGGCGTGATGGTGTGCAGTCAAAGCCCGCATCAAGTCAGTGCAAAACATCAAGAAAATTACCTCAGCAATGAAGATGGTTGCTGCATCGAAAATGAAAAGGGCTCAGGCTCAGCAGGAACAGGCTGGCGGGGCGCCAAAGCCATTTCTGAAGCTATTTGGAGAGGAGACCAGTGCGATTCAGATGTTCTTCGACCCCCGACTGCCATGCAGCACCCTATTCGCTGTCAACAATCAGCCTGTTCCTTATGTGCAGACATACCCGTCCGTAAGACGGTCAACGTGCCTGTTGCCACTGACAAGGGCATGTGCGGTGGCATCAACACCAACATCGCCAAGCTGGCAAATGCTTGCACCGTCATTGACGCGAGTGGTATGGCCTACATCCCG